>CM075502.1:5200000-5345000 GCA_037950675.1 Hypophthalmichthys molitrix
GTGTGCAGAAATTGAGTTGCAATGACGAGATCACTCCTTACATTCGCTCAACAACATGTCTATGATCGGCTTCATCACTGCAACCTTTCATGCCACAATCTAAATATGCCTAAATAGATCTATATAATAGATCTAAATAGATCTAAACGTAAAGCAACATTTTTCACAATTAGTTAACCTTGAGAGCTGTAATAGTAAAAACTTGCTAAAAGTTTGAGAGAGTAATACTTAGCTATTTCAAATGGAAAGATGCCAGCCAATACACTGAAGTCTCTAAAATCAGGGTAGGAAAAATGCCTTTTATTTCTAAATAATGACAATTTTTGATGTAAAAGCATACTAACATTATAAGTGCACCCCAGGAAACATTATAAAACAATAAAACAGTGCAGTTCATGACCCCTTTAAATTAAAACTGTCAGTAGGTGGCGGTAAGTCGCTGTCTTAATGAGTGGGTCACCGAGTCATTCATTTATTCAGTAATAAAGCAAGTGGCTGTATTTTCATTGAATCATTGACTCACGATTCATTCACGAAACATCGCTGTGTCCTGCTGTGGCTTTCGTTGGAACTATTATTTTGTTGCAAAATTACAGCAAACAATATGAATGAATGAAATGAATGGAAAAACTCAGCATTTTGTTTACGTTCCCCCTCTGTCACCTTACGCATATCCCTGCTTTGGGATCCACTGCTTTAAGGCACTGCTGCTAAAAATATAAAGCTTAAAAAAAAAAAAAAAAAAGCCAATAACAAATGATAAATTAGTGAACCACCCTGACCCATACCTAATATTATTACATTCTCTCACCTGGTGCCTCTCAGTAGCGTGCGGCTGCGTTTTTCAGCTAGTTCTTTCTGTCTCAATAACTCCAGCTCTTGCACGTCTTTTTGTTTCTCCTGGGCTGAACGCGTCTGTCCTGCACTCACCAAAAGCTCAGGAGTCTGCAAGAGTCATGTCAAAAACAACATACAGACGATTATCAAATATGTGAGATGAAAAGATTCATGTTTCTTGTGCATTTTAGTGTAATACTCCAATGTGTTTTATTGAACTTGTAATCGCAAAGGAATAGTTCACCCAAAAATGCAAATTCTCTCTCATGCCAAGACAGATGACTGACGGACTTCCACAAGCAAAATATTTCAGCTCTGTAGGTCAACAAAATGCAAATGAAGTAAACTTTACTAAAATAAAACTAAAACAAACCATAAATTAAACTCCTTTATAAAAAAAAAAAAAAAAAAAAAAAAAAAAAAACTTGGCATCAACAGTCTCCTTGGTGATCATAATTTCAAGCTCAATTACACTTTCTAGCACAATCTAGAGCTCTGCACATGCATCAAACTCTAGAAATTGTCACTGTCATTTTAAATTGTGCCTAAAGACTGAAATGGCAAAACATACAAAAAAAGGAGTTACAATTAGATCGCTTCAGAAACCTCTAAAGCTTTCCCTTTCACTTGCATTGCATGGACCAACACAGCCAAGATTGTGTTCTGCATAAGAAATCTAGCATGAGGGCATTCGCTGATAGAATTTTAATTGTTGGGTGAACTATTACTTTAAAGATCCTTTATACACAAAATAATCAGCCTTATTTAAACATCATGTCACCTGATCTCTGAACATGAGGGAGATGATTTCCAGGATGTGGAAGCTCCATTGCTGTTCACTCTGAGCACATGCCAGAAACTTCAGCAGATCATCTAGTCCACTCATGTGAACGGCCCACAGCAGTTTATCGTGAATACTGGCATCATCATCCACATTCTGCACATAAACATGCAAAACATCTAATACAAAAAAACATAACATTCCCAAAGGCAAACTGTGTGTTGTTTCTATCTGAATGCTGTTTTAATAGCATCTCTGAGTTTATCTTCAGCAGCAAAAATGGCGTTAACAGACCTGCCAACCTTAGGAAAATATGTTGAGAGAAAAATGGGGGCTCAGAGGGCATGGCCCGTAACAAAAAAAAAAAAAAAAATCAATTAAGGAGCCATTGGCTCCAATAATAAATAAAATAGGTGCCAAATAATTTTTTAAAGTGCCACATAAGAATAATAATTTAATTTAAAAAAAATTAAACACCTAATTTCAGCCATACTGTCATGTGTTTATTTGTAGATGCGCTATAAATAACGCGAAGTTCACGTAAACAGCACAGACTAAACGATCTTGACAATCCATATTAGTATTGATTAAAAACAAGTACTGCTAAAGATATTACCTGTGTTTTTAGGTTTATTTTTATGCGCATTTTGGGATATCGCATTTATAAAAAATAAAATAAAAAAAAAAGCACAGCATCATAAATGCTGTTTTGGTCATTCTGTAATGCCTAAGCCAAGTCTATAGTTTAAGTGGTTCGGTATAATTCCCTCCCAGAAGCACCTCACACGATTGTGTTCACAAACACCATGCAGGCATCTGAATGCAAGATAACATGACAGCATTTATTGCATTTCATCTGTGCGTTCTGAGGCGCAAACAATTTATTATATATAAAAACTACTTTATACAAGTGGCTTCTACTGCAGAAACTTCCATTTTTCTTAGTGATATTTAGTGCCAGTGTATTGGGAAATGACGTTTTTGCCATCTTTGGCTCGCTGGATGGAAACACTGCTTTATTCGCAAATGTTTTATGCAATATTCGATATTTGCGCACAAGTTAAATGTGCAACTTTGGATGGAAACGTAGCTATTGATACCGTCCACACTGCTGACATGTTTACCTGTTGTATATCCGCGCTGTGCACAAAATCGTCACTACCTTTCTGCACTTTTACTTGGGTGTAAAATCATTGGTCACGTCTCTGTCATTTTTCTTATCTCTCTCATGCTGGCAAAACTGGAGCCTGCTTTTTTATTAGCAGGTGTGCCATCAGTGTTGTGCGACAGAGATAAGGTCTGTTTGAAAAAGCCTGATATTTTTAGATTTGACAAAGCTGATCCTCACTTTCCCATACATATTTTGCCACTCAAACTCAGTGAGTGAAACAGGTTTTTTTTCCTCTAAAACTTTGATGTGCATCATCTCATTTTATTATGTCAACACAAAATATGTGACAGTCAATTCATTACAGAATAATAAAAAAAAAAAAATTACAATTACAATTTATGTTGACGCCAGTGAAAAATATTTTGGTTGTTTTAGGCACAGTCTAGAGCCCTGTGTTGTTAACAGATTTAGAAACAATCTCATTACAAATTTGGGAAGACAGTCAGCATGAATTTTGATTTTCCATTTTATGACCCCTTTAAGTCTAATAACTGACTGCCACCCCAACAATCATCTCATGTTTAATCATATGAAATTATTTATTTGTTCGGGTTTTTATTTTGATTGTAAGGTCAATGAACAAAGAATGTGTGTGGCATATGATATAGTATATTTCTGTGAGCATGTTTAAAGGGTTAGTTCACCTCAAAAATGAAAATTGTCATTAATTACTCATCCTCACGTCGCTCCACACCCGTAAGAATTTCGTTCTTCGTCGGAGGACAAATTAAGACATTTTTGACTGCCTTTGTAACAACCATTTTGATGCTTCAAAAACTTCATCAAGAGATCGGAAAACTAATCCATACGAATCGAGCGGTTTAATCCAAATTTTCTGAAGAGAATCGATCACTTGTTATGCTGAACAGATTTAATTTAGGCTTTTACTCGCATGTAAACATTGATCAGCGAACATAAACAGCTCAACCGAACCTGAACAAACCTCTTCCGATCTCTTTATGAAGTTTTTTAAAGCGTCAAAGTTTGTTGCAAAGGCAGTCAATGGAAGGAAATCTGACAGCATTCTGTCATCAAAAAGATCTTAATTTGTGTTGACGAAGGTCTTATGGGTTTGGAACAATATGAGGGTGAGTAATTATTGACAGAATTTTCATTTTGGGGTGAACAAACCCTTTAAGTCTACAAAGTCTCACCTTTTCCTCATATGGGTCTGCAGGGACGTGCAACACATTTCTGACCAGCAGCAAAATCCTCTCAATCAGTAAATTATCTTCTTCGGCTCTTTGCTCCCAGTCCTCAGAGAAAAACATGAGGAATCATGAATAATATTTCCAATCAATTACACCAACTCACATATGAATATAGATTTGACCCTCACCAGTTGCAGAAGGTTGTAGAGCGTTTCACTCAGCACAGTAAAGATCTTCTCATCTGCAAATGCCTTTAAACACAGAAGATTATTTTAATAACATTTATCAATATTCAAGGTTCGACAATGAGGACTGCATGATGGCCCAGGGCCAAAGCGAAAGGTGCTCGGGACCACTGACGAAAATGCCACAGTGCTCCTTTGTCACGAGAGTTTGTCAATTACCTTGCAAGTTTGAATTTTCAAGTGCGATAAGATGCGAAAGACAAGCTGTTAGAGTGTGCACAGATCTGCACTTCAAATTTCCACTGGAAAATAGTAAACTATCCAGGTATCTTTGGGATACTCATTTCAATATGCTACAGTTTGGGACACAGTAATTCATGGGTGCTGATCACATGAATGTGGCTATTGAGAGTTACAGTCATAGCGCCACCAGCTGGCAGCAAGAAGGGCGACACACAATATATTTTGATTTAATTCGCTTACATTTACCCATGTGAATGCATGTGCCCACAGTTCATTGTTTTCCTAACGCCACCAGGTGGTGGTGACACCGGTACTTTCTAGCTGTATTTGTTCTGTTAAGTTTAAGACATCAAAAAATGTGTTCATACACCTCAGTGCTGAATATTGTTTAAGATTACAAATGACTGTTTACCGGAAAAGGAGGGACTCTAATTATGAAGTTTCCGGGAAGTACTGTGGTTGTTGTTGGTTGAGCAGGTGGCGGGTTGAAAAAGCTATGGATATGTTGTACACGAATAAACGGTTGATTGAATGAATTCTGAAGTGTGTCCATTAGCGTGACAGTTCTACTGTATTTACTTAATCTAGTGCTTGTCGTTTGTTTTTATTCCTGTATTACTGACGGTTTACTTGTCTTCAGAGATCAGCTTGTCAGCTTGAGAGCGTTTCACTTCGGCTGAAACTTAATTTTTGCTATGATTCTAAAATTGGTATTGAGAATTGTGAAGGTTACCTGCTTTTGGGTTTCTCTTACATTATTGCATGTTGTGATTATTGCTTCTTTAATAAAAATATTGCTGTACTCGTTACCAGTTTAAGACAGTAATGTGGCAGCTAATTATGAGGCTTAAAGAAAAGCACATTGGAAGCAGTTTACATGTCAAAAATCAAGAAAACAATAATCATTTTATGTGGTGGAGCAGAAGAAAATGCACGTAAATATCTGAACCACAAATATCTAAAAAATGTCAAGCCTTCAGGCTTTGTTGCGTTATACCTCCTTATAGGCCTGAAGGTATGACGTCACTTGCAGGAAGTGATGTCGGAAGGCCGGATCATCAGGAACTTTTCCAAAGCAGAGCAGCGCTGGCTGGGTCAGGTTCACCATTAGCCTGAGAATGATTTGAAACGGTCATGTCTCTTATTTTACACAATTTTTGTCATTAGATAATTTGATGTCACTGAAGCCATTTTATCGATTTCATCAAGAAATAAAAAAAAAAAAAAAAAAAGCTGAACACCTAATACAGGCATCAAAGAGCGGTTTGTCCTGTGTGTGCTGGGTGATGATGGGTAAAAGGTCATTCTGCAGGATCTGTCCAGCTCCCAGCTGCTGTCTGATGTCTCTCGTATCATCCTCATGTCTCAGGTAACGAATCAAATCTTTCACGCTCTCTATAATGAACAAATAAATCACAATCATGAGTGTCACAAGATACTTTTTATTTATCATACTCAAAATATATTTAACACAGAAGACAAAATGCATTAAACATTTTCCTGAAATTCCTGCTGTAAAGTAGTTTGGTTTAAAGGTCAAAGCATTACCAAGGCAGTCTGGTTCTTTGTGGTAAACGTCTCCCTCCAGAAAACCCAGCGCACTGCACGTGGCCAATAACTCACAGTTCATCATGTACAAGTCCATACAGCAGCCCTATCTGAGAGAATAACTGGGTCCAAATCTGCAAAGGAAAAAAAAACAAAAAAAAAACAAACTATATTTGTCATGACAGCAAAGATACAGCACAGTGGAAATGAACTGAACTGATTTCTGATTTGACAGCTGCAACACAATTCTAGAAAGAAAATCAGATATTGTACTAAAGGACCCTAGTAGGCCCAGCCAAATTCTACTTTTTCTAGTTCACAAATAACTACTTTTGTTTTGATTATATTTTGATTAATCAGCCTAAGAAAAGAAAAAGAAATACTAAAATTGTTTAACTGGACATTTTCAGAATTTATTAAACAATTAAAAAATATTAATATAAAACTTCGATTCAAAAAGCTTGTAAAATGCTTTTAATTCATTTATGGTTATCAGAAGTAGGTCATGAAATACAAAAACTTTTTTTTTTTCCCCAAACAGAATAATTCTTTTAAATATCAGGAAAATAAATGTGATCAATGTTCCATTTG
Organism: Hypophthalmichthys molitrix; assembly: GCA_037950675.1. Lineage (NCBI taxonomy): Eukaryota > Metazoa > Chordata > Actinopteri > Cypriniformes > Xenocyprididae > Hypophthalmichthys > Hypophthalmichthys molitrix. The sequence continues at coordinate 5,206,508 of CM075502.1, forward strand.
ATTTATTAAGGAGACACACTTTTTTTTCATGCATCAGTAAATTGAGATTTTGGGCTATTTGGCTTTACATAAAGTGTTGTTTCAAACTAGTGGAAAGAAAATGTTCAAAATGCTTTTTGTGTGTATATTTGTAGATTTCAAATACAATACATATTTTAAAGGCTGTTTTCTCAAATTAAAAAAAAAAAAAAAAAAAAAAAAAAGTCTCCAATCTTGGTTCATATATTATTGGCCTCATTTTTTAGAATTTATTCCTTAAAAAAAAAAAAAATAAATAAATGCTGTTGACAGCATTTTCAAATTTATAGAGTGATAATGTCAGTAAAATTAAATAAAAATTTTGAACCTGGACAGTGGTTCAACCTTAATGTTATGAAGCAATGAGAATACTTTTTGTGTGCAAAAAAAACCGTGATTACGTAATGCGTGGCGCATTGCAGACCTAGTGCAAGGCAAGCATTTGTGGTTAAAAATTAAATAATATATATTTTTTTTTTTTAAATGACAGATCGTTTTGCTAGATAAGACCCTTATTGCTCATCTGGGATCATGTAGAGCCCTTTGAAGCTGCACTGAAACTGACATTTGGACCTTCAACCCGTTGAACCCCAGTGAAGTCCACTATATGGAGAAAAATCCAGGAATGTTTTCCTCAAAAACCTTAATTTCTTTTGGGCTGAAGAAAGAAAGACAAACATCCTGGATGACATGGCGGTGAGTAAATTATCAAGAAATTTTAATTCTGAAGTGAACTAATCCTTTAAATCTAGGAGCACAGACAATTAATGACCATTGCCGTCAAATTTAACCTGCAATGAAATTCTGCCAGTGTCAGAAGTATTGAGGTGCAGTCCTGCAGTGTGGCCACCATTTCAATCCAGCATATAATGCAGCTCACCATCACCAAATGAGTCATCACGGCTTGATGAAAAACTCGCGTCCGTTTTTAACGTGTCTTGACTGTTGTACAGTCAGACATTAATGACAACAACTGAGATCCCACAGTGTGACATGGCTTACAGTGGTGATCATATTTGTACAGTCTGACAAACAATCATAAAGGACTATTATAAATCGTACAGTGAGCACCCGACTTAAGTCACAGTCTAGTAACTAGACGAGGAGGTCAAATGTGAATATGTTCTCAACGTCTGACAGTAGTGTCTGCACATGCAAGACATATCTGCCAAATACAAAAGTCAAGAAAACAGAAAGCATAACAAAATTAGCATTCTGCATGATGGTCATATGAACAACTTACTCAACCTTCTGAATGGCTCATGATAATTTTGTGCAAGACTTACCTGATTTTCAACAGCAGAGCTGGGTCTACTGACACCAGTTCTTCAGCTGCTTAAAACCTGCAAAACACAAGTCATATCAAATTAAAGATTGCAGACAACTGTCCATCAGTCAAAGGCATAATGGACAGTGGAGATGTTTAAGCACTGCAACATGAAGCAAATCAATGATTATCAGTTGGCTTAACCTAAACAAGTATACATTTCATTCATGAAGTACTGAGCAACCAACAAATGGAACTTCCAAGAAGTTCCAAAATCATGTGATTTCTGTAAACGAGGTTTTGTTACGTCATAATCGTTTTGAAACATCAAGTGTTCGCCGCTTGAAGGCAACAATCTTTGTGAACCCAAGAATGAGTGTGTATATGGATTTCTACATGATCTCACATAGGTTATATAAATTGTTTGTAGACATTTTAATGACACATTTGTATAATAAAAAGTAAGATTTCTAGGTAATAGTCTCTAACTGGCCTGATTTGTACTTACTTTATCCCAAATGTTTCTAACAATGTTTAAATCCAGAGAAATCAGCTATTTTAACCAGTATAATGGCCCATTTAAGTGTGACTTAAGCGTGAAGTTAGACTTACGATGCTTTTGGGAAACACAACACTGTTTAGTTCCTGTCTCTATGAAGACCCTCCTCCTGATAAGTGCAATGTGCTCTGATTGGTCGGCTAGAGCAGTATGTTGTGATTGGTCAACCGAGAGTTTGGGAAATGTTCCACCTCTTAACCGCGAGTTTCAACAAAGCGGCAAGCTCCCTCAGACTTAAACTGCGATTCTTCGACTGGCCACTAGGGACAGGCCCCAAAAGAGAGCAGAATTTTTAAACTTTACAGCAGAAAAAACATGTTTACAGCCTGGTACAAATTGCGGTTTTGGTCTATATAGCTAATTTTGCCCTTCATGACAACTGTGAGGGGGGTGAATTTTTTTATAACATCCATTTTAATTATATTAAGCCTTAAAGTTTTGCATAATAAAGGGCGTGGCCACTTGAGTGACAGGTGGATTGCGCTGCTGTCTTTGAGCCGCCACGTTACCTCAGCTAATTCCAGCCACTAAACTTGGCATCTCTGCAATGTTGTTTTTTTTTTTTTTTTTTTCAGGATTATTTCATACAATTATCAAATAATATGGTCTGCTGTGCGGTTAATGGTTGAGACAGATGTACGTCTGTGTACATGTGCACACACGCAGAAGATAAACAGAACACACACTGTTGGATCATCTTGGCATTGGCTAAAAGTTTTGTCTGCCAGATAATTTACTACAATGACAATGGCTGCAGAATATGCCTCTCAAGCACCACAAACTCCAACAGCACTGCTTGGATATTATCACTAAAACTGCTGCACTATTTTGAAAAATTATACTTTGGACACATGCTCATTTGTTTGTGAGAGTCCAATGATCGTACACAGTTTTACAACATAAACGTTGTTCTTGCATAATTTCTTGAAGAATGATGATGGAGAGCAGATTGTTCAGAAGAAATGTGATGCAAACAAAGGATAATATATCAATATTTCATGGATTTAACACTGTTGTGGACAAAAAGTACTGTTGGGTGTTTTTCAATGGATGCTCATGGACATTTTACCCAAGTGCGATGGATTGGATTCATCTCGCGATAACTATGTCATTACAAAGGTATGAAGTCCCGTGTTGTCATTTGCACACCCGACACAAATTACAATATTACTGGTGCTGAAGCATCTATGTCGTAAAACAGACACCACAGATTGAAAGTAAACCTTTAGAACTTTCAAATGATATAACTTATCTTTATTAATATTTTAAACCAGGCACCTCAGCTCCACCCACATCCCACCTCTTTGCCCATTTTCAGTTATCCGGGAGTCACTGTGACGCACTGCCAAGATGGCGACACCCCACTTTAGGCTTCAAAAATGCTCTTCAGAAAACTACGGGTGACGTCAAGGACACTACGATGTCCATATTTGTTTTACCGTCTATGGTTTTAACACACTACTAACACAACAATCAGGCCCCACCCTTTTCATTTTGCATATGTCTTGGGTGGTAATTATTTAAATGAGAAATACTGTGATCTGTTCATTCCAAGAAAAAAAAAAAAACCCTCAAGACTACAATGGAGCGTTTCAGAGAGTTCAGAAACAGTGACACTGATATAGAGAATAACTCTTTTTGGAGTGACTTTGCAGACCTTTTTTTCATGCTCAAACAGAAAATTGAAAATGGACAAAAAAAAGAATAGGTCCTATTTAAATGTCTAAATACTTTTTGGGACCATTGTATAAATTCATCCCGTTTAACAAGCATGTTTGCGACTGCTGCTTTATTAAACACTTAATGAAACAGACCTTACTAGAAGCTCTATTAACAAAGGCATTTCATTGTTATCATAAGAGGCTAATGATACTTATCTTCAAGCCCACAAAAATGTGTACATCACTAGATGTAATGATAAACATTATATGACACATTTATGAGCTAGGTATAACTATATTTGTGAACACGTTTTTAATAGTGATGACATTATGGCCCTCACGAGTATAGCCAAACCTGTATACAGGTGCACACAATTGTTTTAGGTGGATTTATAGGCCTTATAGATATTTAACACTGAGGTAATTGTAGTATTTTAATTTCTATCTCTTAACCCCTTTACGTAACCCTCATAGAAACTTCTGACACTTTAGAATTTCAATAAACCATTGTTTAGTGTGATTATTAAGTCGTCTGATTTGCTGGGACACCTGATATTACCTCATAAACCATGTTTTACATCGTTATTCTACGTAATTATAACATTCGCAACTGTGTCCTTGTAAACTATGTATACAAAGAGCGCGAAAAAGCACTAAACACATGCTTGCACAGTACATTAAGATTATATAGTTCAACTCGTATCAACCTTGTGCAAAAACTATCAAAAGCTTGTTAAATTTATGTGTTCCTGTATGTGTGCAATATATGCACGATCTGTAATAGTAATATATAAAATTAATATATAAAAGACGCTGCAACATACTCTATTACGTCAAAATATAACGAACATAAGACAATCATACATACCAGACCATATCAGACCTCTCTACGATCGCCAATATATGCATCTGTCACACTAAATACTGTTAATCTATCCGCTCGCAGAAAATAATTTAATAATAGTCATAATTCATCTGAAATCAACTGAAATCACCCAAAATTCTCTTTTGACTCAACGAAACAAAACAGCTAGCGCGCATGGTCCAAGGCGCGCTCATCAGAGCGGAAATGACGCCAGATTCTCCATTCTTAAAGGAGCCACGGCTAATATAACTTATTAATCTCCATCAAGGATAGACAAACTCGATGTCACTCTATACCCCAAAAAAAGCAGTTGCAAATGATGTACAAAATACACATAGCTTACCCATCTTTGCATCAATAAAATGTGGAACACTTCATATTTTACTACCAAATTATAAGTAATATATAATTTATTTAACTTACAGTCATATGTTTTGCTTGACATCTCGCGATTTCGGGGCATGTGAGTTTCCAAACATAATGCATGATGGGATAAGCTTAGCCTCAAATAGAGTACCTCAGGGATGACGTGTTTTTGTAGGCCAAACCGGAAGTTAGCGGCGCACGGGTTCCCTCGATCGAAAGCCAATGCATTTTTCCCATAGATTTTTGGAAAATCGAAAAAAATAAGCTCTGTGTTTAACAAAGGGTTATGACACTTACACGTTTTGTCTATCAAGATAATCTTTACAAGTTAACACAACATTTATACATTTTGAAGCCTAAATAAAGTCGTCAAATATAAAAAGCTAACAGTAGGCTATAAACGGACTACAGCACACCATGGTCGCGGATCAACGTCACCACCACCAAGCTTCCACAAACTTTATTTAGAAAACAACTTTATTTAAAAACATGCTTATGATCTGCACTGTGTATGATTACTTTCCACTTTTTCATGAGAAATGCTGTCCAAATGTCCTGTTTGTCATGATGACGTCTAAAGTCCCCGCCAAAGGAAGTAGTCCCTTTTAGCAATTTGTTAGCAAACGCCATTTTTAAGACACAATAAAGGTTTAAAAAAATTACAAGCGGGTTATAACTGGTCTGTTTTATGTCATAGATCAAAACGTGAAAATATTTAGAGGCTTTGTCAACCACAGACCTTATTTCAGGTGATTTAGCAAAAACCCATTCAAAAAACCCACTGACTTCGGGGCGATGGAACCGGAAGTCCTAAAATGCTAACTCGCTTCCGGGTTTTGCCTACAAAAACACGTCATCCCTGAGGTACTCTATACCGCTCCGAAGCGGTATTCAAGATAGTGTGGGTTTAGTGTGCATTAAGGGCACTGCACTTGGGCATTTTTAAGACATGGGACAGTCATGAGGACTTAATTCCGACGCGCACTTCAGCTGAGCCCGCAAGTTTGGGAGCTACGCACAAAGCCACTGGAAGACAAGCCTGCAACCTTTAGCCAAAAAAACGTAACGGCTAAAGGCAGGCATACACTGTGCGATTTTCGTCCAATTTTGAGCCGAATACTGTATATCACACAAGCAATGTGCAAACTTTGCGCGATAGTTATGCCAATGAAGACGTCTCAATCCAATTATTCCTTTAATAGCTGCTTTTCATTGACTGATTATTGCAGTCTTCGGACACATAGGCCTACTGTTAATAACTGTAATTATTCATTGTATAAATGTCTTTAAATTATTTTCAATTAGGAGTAAGCTAATCTATCAAATCTTTTATTATCCTCGCAGCGCGTCGGTTTGCGGCAACGAAATTAGCCTATTGCGGGCCAAATGAATTGTAATATAAATTTAATAATAAAATTAGGCCTACCCTAATAATACTAATACTAATAATAGCCTACTACTACTTATTATAATAATAATAATAAAATAATAATAATAATAATTGAATATATGGATTGGAAATGCTAAATCCTCTTAATATCCACAGCTGTCGGCACAACCCAGTAGTTTATCGTGCATATTTCAAACGTATAGTGTGAGCAGTCAAGTCACAGCTCGACCATCGGACCGCATAGTGTGAGCACATAAATCGTGTGCTTTGGGTTTACATCGCACGCGATTTACTCGTACAGTGTGAGCTGGTAACCTTGCTGAAATTGCACAGTGTATGCCCGCCTTAATGCTAAAGCTCCGGCTCTGGCAGTAAGCAGGGAAGGAGCATTGAACGGCGGGCACTGATGTCACTGCCATTACACGATAGGCTGAGAGGTGCCGCACGTGATTAAGTTAGCGTTACTCTTTCTGAGAGTGACATGCGTCATAATCTGAAAACCACGCCCACCGGGGGGAAACAATCCAACAGTCCCCATTGACTTTATATAGCGTGAGGCTGCCTCCTTGTCATTTCTGGCTTATAACAAAAAATAGAACAATGTCTAAAAGCTGCTGTGTGACATGGTGTACAGCAAACAAGCTAAAAAACCCAGAACTAAGTTTTTATAAGCTGTCGACCCCAAAAAACGAATGTTTAAGGACACAGAAGTGGATACAGGCAGTGAGACAGATCGCAACGGGTCATATTACTATAAGAACTACATTGGAGGGCAACGTATTCGGCGGCCATGGCTTCCCGATTCTGCCAGATTCTGGAAGATCAATTCTTCAAACAGTGGTATATATATATAATGTCAGTATTAATATATTTTACAACACTTCAGTATGTGATTCTTATTAAGCCGGCGTCAATTTTTAGGATTCTTTACCTAACCTAAGTCTCTGAGATCCTGACACCCTGTACTTCTGGACACTCTAGGTAGGTTGCAGTTCTGGAAAATGAAAACCCGCGTAATAATTCTGCACACCTGGATATAAGGCGTTTATCACTTCCAGCCTTCATGAACAATTATATATCACTTATTATATATATATATCAAATTATTAAATACAAAATAAATAGTAGCTATTAAGATTAATGTGGTTTGGAATTGGTAAAATGTACTTGGAGAAAAAAAAAATGATCAAAAAACCAACTTGCCTAATAATTATGCACACACTGTACAATACACAGCACAATGTGGTCTTTAGTCCATATTTCCATTAATAACTACTTTTATTGTTTTGCATTATTTTTATTATGTTCCTCTGTTGTATTGTGAATTTTGAAATGATTTTTTATTAACATTAATATTCTCTTTTATTCTTCCATCTGCATGATTGTAAATTAGTTATTGACAGAATCTTATTCCAAATTTATATTATTGTCTGTTTATAGTGTAAGTTTGTAACATCTGTCCAGGAACTTCATATTAAAAACTTGGACTGTAAAATCATCTTACCTGTTTATTTCACACAGGTATGACAATCTGATGGGGTATTTTGCACTGTAAAATCATCCTACCTGTTTATTTCATACTAGTAGGACAATCTGGGGTATTTTGCACTGTAAAATCATCTTACTGACAATCTGATGGGGTATTTTGCACTGTCAAATTGTTTTCCCTAATAAGAATCTTCGGTAAAGTTACACTGAATTATTTCATGTAGTCACAAACACTTTTTGAATGCTGTACTGTTGACATGGCCTGACTACTGTGAAATTTTATGAAAAGTGACTTTTAGATTGAAAATAATTAGGTATTGAGTATGATTAACAGTGATGTCATGATAAAGATATAGGCAATAAGACAAACAAGTTGTCCAACACAATCCCAACACTTTCAAAATCCAATTGTTAGCATGCATTTTAATTTACCATTAACTCAAGGGAAATTTACAGTTGAGACCAAAGGACGAGATATGAGGAATGAAGACCAGCAGAAGTCAGATATGCGATTAACTGAAGGAAATTTTACTGCAGAATAATTTGCAGTTCCATCAGTGTGAAAAGTCAGCTTCGACACTCAGCAAGGAGTTTGTAGGCCGCTCTGCTTAAACACTCATTACAGCAGCAGTTATACTCTACACCATCATGTCAGGTTGAATGATTCTGATTGGTTAAAGCATAGATAAACAGAGAAAATTTCCACATATGGGTTGTGAGTCAGAAGAATAGAGAGTGCACGTTTCAGCGAACAGACGTGTAAATCTCATAAGCTCGAAGAAGTCATTCAAATCATTTGATGATTAGAAGGATAAATATTGATTAATAACTTGATTAACAACCACTCAAAGGATATACAATATATTGAACATATATTGACGTGGCAGTGGATTCAAGAACCCATCCCTTCAGTCAGTATCTCTGCTGTCCCTCCCACCCCAGTGCACAATCCAGTCAAAAGCGGGTCATGTGAGGATTTTTATTTAGTTATTTTTTTACAGGCTTCTGGCCGCTTTTACTCGGCTTTACTTTATCTGATTCATCTGCAGCTGAGAAAAATCGATGAAACTGCCGAATCTGGAGGGAAAATTACAAGAAAAAAGTTATTGACCATCAGTTGTGAAAAAACATAAGCTTGCGTGTTGCATTTCATCACACATTGGCGTGTGCCGACTTTTGATCTTTACTGCACCTCATTTTCATTTAAAAAATCATATCAACAACAAATAAAGATTCATTCAAGAATGCCAGAAGTATTTTTGCATTATTCACCGCTTCCAACTGTTCCACGGGGTCCTTTATTTTGGAGGAGCTCCCAGGACCTCCGACCCTATCCAGGATTCTGCTGATTGAATCAGTGAGTAACTTATATTGGAGCTCTTCTTCTGCTTCACGGACATGTCGTTCCTGCAGTTCTAATTCCTGTAGAACACATGAATAGTGTGTAATCTTATGAGACAGAACTGTACAGAAGACAGAGGTGCCACAGTGACGTGTATGTAAATGTATTTGTGTGTTTGTGTGTGTATTTACAAGTTTTTCTCTTTCAGCAGTCACCCTTTGAAGCTCAACCCTTTCCTTTTCAAGTGTTCTTAGTAAGTCCTGGATTTCAATTGCTTGTTCTCTTTCACTCTGTTTCACTTCCTTTTCCTTCTCCTCCATCTCTTTCCTCGCGTCTTCTAGCTCCTTTCGGAAAGACTGTAGACGTTCACTACTTTCTCCAGTGTTCTTAAGTTTAAATGGCATTAAATAGGGGGGAAAGAGAGAGAAAAATGTATCATTACTGTAGATATTAAAACAAGGGGATAATGTACAATTTCAAGAAATGCATCCGTTTTGTCTTCAAACATAAAAAAAGTAATTCAATATATTTATGCAGATATTAATATTATAGCCTAACAAAAAGCCTAATAAAATTGATCATAATAGCATATGCTTATATTGCCCACCCTTTGCCCACCTGTACATACCAGCTGATATACAATGTAGTCTTGATTTGGGTGGTCACTCTGCATTTGAAACTTTGAAAGGGTTATAAATCTTCTAAATCAAGTAAAATGACTCAATCAAGTAATTTAAGCATGCCAAAGTCACCTTTAATCATATAAAATGTCATTTCCCAAGAGCAAAATTGTGGCCAGTGAAAATGCTGAGTGGCTAGTAACTTTGGAAAACCACTAGCCACAGTGGCTGGTGAGCAAAAAAGTTAATGTCAAGCCCTGTTCACGTTAGTTAATAAGTAGGCTAACATTAACTAACAATGAGCAATAGCTACGTTTGATAGCTATTGTTAATGTTAATAAAAATACAACTGTTGTTAGTTCATGTTCATGTCCGTGTTATTTATTTAATTAAATAATCGCCTTTTGAAGTTTAATAATCATATTAGTGCTGTATCGCTGTTTTTCCATAGGCTACCAAACCGAAAACCTCTTAAAATAACAAAGCTTATCTACAGTTCAACGCTGACACATTTATGCTTCCAACAAAAGCACGTTTTGGTCCGTATTAAGTTATAAATAGTCTACAGAAGGCCCTAGCCTATACTTACCATTTTAGCCGCTTTTTTTAAAGGCTTTTCTGGATTTAAACTCATTTTCTCCGGCTCCTTTCTCTGCTTCGCACTGTGAAGTGGAAAAAATTACTGCTGCACGTTCAAAAAATGCCCAAACATTACCGGTCACTTGATATGATTCAAATAATGTTGCTGATGTTTGTTGTTGTATGGATCAGTAATAGGCTAATCATCAGTTCCAATCAAATGTAGGCTACGCTATATTTTGATCACTAATATTTTTTATTATTATTTAGAATTTTTAGGGGATTTTATGATACTATGCAATCTTATTTATACAATTTTTTATTATTATTATTATTATTATTCAATAAATTCAATATTTCACATTAATATAGATTGAAAACCACACCGAAAAAAAATCTTTTCAGAATAGTGCCATCTGGCGGCGTTAAAAATAAAACGTGTGTGAACCACCTGCTGTTTTTACAGTTTTTTTCTATTCGCTTTGATACTATTTTCACATCTAAGGTGCACATTTTCAAAACTCTTAGTACAAAACTCAAAACTGATCACACAGCTAGTCATTCTTTCAAAACTTGATCTCATGCTTTCATTCTAGTTGTACATATTTTCATTTTACATAATCACTGTTTCAAACACAAGATCATTGTGATATGCAATGAGAACATTTGGTTTGGTTTTTGATACTGTTTTAGTTTGATATTGACTTAAGCAGCCCTTATCAAAAGTGTCAATTTCTGTCTTTTTAAAACTGCGGGGGTCCTGACCCCCCGTCCCCCGTGCCAGCGGCGCGCCTGAATGAACCTTATTGTAAAGTGTTACCACTATTACTATATGCCTAAATAATAAGCTGTATAAATGTACATTTAAATAGTTTATTAATCATTTACTTGCACTTTCTAAATGATCTTATGAACCACTGACAACTGCTAAATAGCTTCTTGGAAATAATGTAATACTTAATTTAGAAATGATAAATTGTTCATTAATAAAGTATGAAAATACAATTATTAAACACATTATATGCTTATATATCAAGAACAAAGCATTTATAGCTATATTTATAAACTGATTACTAATGTTTATTAATGCTTTATAAATGATGAACTATTTATTAATGCTAATAATTCATAGTGTGCAGTTATTATAAAGTGTTACCAAATGGATATAATGTAATAATTTTCTCAAAACATAATAAAATCTTGAGCTCATTCCCCTAGTTTAGACAAGGCTTAAGCTAGTCCTAGATTAAAATGCATGTTTGAGCTGTTTTAACTGAAAGTAACTTGTACTGACTCATCTTAAAATATGTCAGAGCCACTGTTTTGTCTATATGCATCTTTGTCTCCATAAAAATTGTTTTTCTAGGGTACATTTATAAAAGCTACGTAAATGTCCTAATTGAACTAAGGCTTAGTCTAAGCCGTCTGTGAAACCAGGCCATAATGTAATAACAATAGTTACATTATGAGAAATGTATTACATTATAAACTCACACTGTGCGTGCGTTCTTGTGTGACAGATCACACTATCTGCTTCAGCCAATAACACTTTAGTATTGGGAACACAAATAAACTATTAACTACGACTTTTCCCTCAATAAACTCCTAATTTACTGCTTATTAATAGTTAGTAAGGTAGTTGTTAAGTTTAGGTATTGGGTAGGATTAACTTGTAGAATAAGGCATTAATAGCTAGAATGTGCTTAATAAGTACTAATAAATATCCAATATTCTATTAATATGCATGCTAATAAGCAACTAGTTAAAATACCCTGATTAAAGTGTTACCGGATATTTTATTACAACAATAATGCAATACTTATTACATTATGTGCAGTTTTTAAATTATGTGCAGTTATCACATATACCCCCGGTTTCACAGACAAGGCTTAAGCTAGTCCCAGACTAAAATGCATGTTTGAGCTGTTTTAACTGAAAGCAACTTGTACTGACATATCTTAAAATATGTCAGTGTCATTGTTTTGTCTCAAGATGCACACCAGTAATGTTTTTTTCTAGTGAAAGTTTATAAAAGCTACTTAAATGCCCTAAGTGAACTAAGGCCTAATCCTGGCTCAGGCTATGTCCTGTCTGTGAAACTGGGCCTATGAGTTGCTACACTCTTTCGGGATGCTTTTGAAATTGTTAATCCCCTCGTCTCTGCTAAGGAAAAGCACAAAGTTGTTGCAGTCTATCTTTCTGTGGCTAATTTAGGTTAAATCCCAAACGGCACACTTCTATGCACTTTCGGTCTTTTCGCTCTCGTGAGCACCCCCTTTGTGGTCGCTATGCGCCCTCGATGCGCACTTCAGCTGAGCCCGCAAGATTGCGAGAAACTAAAGTGCGGACTCAGAGGAAGACCGTGAGGGTTTAGGGTGCCATTTGGGATCCAGCCTTAGAATAGGCTAATTTAAACCGGCAGGATTTGCCACTGACAGGTCACGTGACCTGTCACCATACTCTGGCAGGTTATTTGATCTGCCATCTCAGTTGCAACTAGGCCTACTGAATGAATACAGATTTATTCATTTAGGCTCATTAAATTAATAAAACAGTTCCAATAATTTCAATAAAATCAAAAGTTTTCTGTAAATTGTTTAAAAAAACACTTTGAATTAATGAATATATTTACTTATTTTCATTTATGTTCGACTGTTTGGTTACTGCTGCTCCTGGCAGCTCACTCAGTCCAGCCAGCTGCTACTGAGATCCAGGTATTATACCTGAGGTATAACACGTCCCCTACCACTCTTGCTGCAAGAAATTTCAATCATTTATTAGTATAATTCTATTCTAATGGATCTACTCTTTTACATGATCAGCAGAGCTTTATCCCGAAAAAAGTAGTCAAATGACGGTGACCCCAGCTGGTGGGTTACTGACGCTTCGCTGGCCGTTCAATCCAGCCAGCCGCTGTTGAACTGTTTAACGCGTTCCTTATCACTCTCACTGCAAGGAAAACTTTATTTTATCATTGTGAATATATTCTTAAGAATGTATTCGTTTATATGATGGACATTTTAAGGGGGGTTATGCCATTTAAAGCAGTCAAATGATCGTGATCCCGACTAGTTGGTTACTGCCGCTTGCACTGCCGCGAGAAGGCACTGCAATGCAATCTCTATGGGTTCTGTGAGGGATAGCACTAACATGCTTTCGTCATCATACCTAACCTTAACTTGTGCAGCGATTGGTGGGAACAAACATACCCATATTAAAGGGATAGTTCACCCAGAACTATCCAAAATTATCCCATGATTTACTCACCCTCAAGCCATCCTAGGTGTATAAAGACTATCTTCTTTCAGACGAACACAATCGGAGATATATTTAAAAAATATCCTTAGTCCTCCAAGGTTTATAATGGTTGTGAATGGGGGGCTGTCTTTTGAAAACAAAAATAATGCATCCATCCATAAAAAATGTAACCCATATGACTCCAGTGGGTTAATAAGGGCCTTCTGAAGCGAAGCGATTCGTTTTTGTAAGAAAAATATCCATATTTAAAACTTTATAAATTCAAATAACTAGCTTCCGGCGGACGACCGTACACAGAATGCGCAAGTCGACTTGCGCCACAAGAGTAAACCCCTGAAGCGGTGTATGACGTAGGATGTAGGAGTACTGTAAGCTTAGATGCCTCTCACGGTCATGATAAAGATATAGGCAATAAAACAAACAAGCTGTCCAACACAATCCCAACACTTTCAAAATCCAATTGTTAGCATGCATTTTAATTTACCATTAACTCAAGGGAAATTTACAGTTGAGACCAAAGGACGAGATATGAGGAATGAAGACCAGCAGAAGTCAGATATGCGATTAACTGAAGGAAATTTTACTGCAGAATAATTTGCAGTTCCATCAGTGTGAAAAGTCAGCTTCGACACTCAGCAAGGAGTTTGTAGGCCGCTCTGCTTAAACACTCATTACAGCAGCAGTTATACTCTACACCATCATGTCAGGTTGAATGATTCTGATTGGTTAAAGCATAGATAAACATAGAAAATTTCCACATATGGGCTGTGAGTCAGAAGAATAGAGAGTGCACGTTTCAGCGAACAGACGTGTAAATCTCATAAGCTTGAAGAAGTCATTCAAATCATTTGATGATTAGAAGGATAAATATTGATTAATAACTTGATTAACAACCACTCAAAGAATATACAATATATTGAACATATATTGACGTGGCAGTGGATTCAAGAACCCATCCCTTCAGTCAGTATCTCTGCTGTCCCTCCCACCCCAGTGCACAATCCAGTCAAAAGCGGGTCATGTGAGGATTTTTATTTAGTTATTTTTTTACAGGCTTCTGGCCGCTTTTACTCGGCTTTACTTTATCTGATTCATCTGCAGCTGAGAAAAATCGATGAAACTGCCGAATCTGGAGGGAAAATTACAAGAAAAAAGTTATTGACCATCAGTTGTGAAAAAACATAAGCTTGCGTGTTGCATTTCATCACACATTGGCGTGTGCCGACTTTTGATCTTTACTGCACCTCATTTTCATTTAAAAAATCATATCAACAACAAATAAAGATTCATTCAAGAATGCCAGAAGTATTTTTGCATTATTCACCGCTTCCAACTGTTCCACGGGATCCTTTATTTTGGAGGAGCTCCCAGGACCTCCGACCCTATCCAGGATTCTGCTGATTGAATCAGTGAGTAACTTATATTGGAGCTCTTCTTCTGCTTCACGGACATGTCGTTCCTGCAGTTCTAATTCCTGTAGAACACATGAATAGTGTGTAATCTTATGAGACAGAACTGTACAGAAGACAGAGGTGCCACAGTGACGTGTATGTAAATGTATTTGTGTGTTTGTGTGTGTATTTACAAGTTTTTCTCTTTCAGCAGTCACCCTTTGAAGCTCAACCCTTTCCTTTTCAAGTGTTCTTAGTAAGTCCTGGATTTCAATTGCTTGTTCTCTTTCACTCTGTTTCACTTCCTTTTCCTTCTCCTCCATCTCTTTCCTCGCGTCTTCTAGCTCCTTTCGGAAAGACTGTAGACGTTCACTACTTTCTCCAGTGTTCTTAAGTTTAAATGGCATTAAATAGGGGGGAAAGAGAGAGAAAAATGTATCATTACTGTAGATATTAAAACAAGGGGATAATGTACAATTTCAAGAAATGCATCCGTTTTGTCTTCAAACATAAAAAAAGTAATTCAATATATTTATGCAGATATTAATATTATAGCCTAACAAAAAGCCTAATAAAATTGATCATAATAGCATATGCTTATATTGCCCACCCTTTGCCCACCTGTACATACCAGCTGATATACAATGTAGTCTTGATTTGGGTGGTCACTCTGCATTTGAAACTTTGAAAGGGTTATAAATCTTCTAAATCAAGTAAAATGACTCAATCAAGTAATTTAAGCGTGCCAAAGTCACCTTTAATCATATAAAATGTCATTTCCCAAGAGCAAAATTGTGGCCAGTGAAAATGCTGAGTGGCTAGTAACTTTGGAAAACCACTAGCCACAGTGGCTGGTGAGCAAAAAAGTTAATGTCAAGCCCTGTTCACGTTAGTTAATAAGTAGGCTAACATTAACTAACAATGAGCAATAGCTACGTTTGATAGCTATTGTTAATGTTAATAAAAATACAACTGTTGTTAGTTCATGTTCATGTCCGTGTTATTTATTTAATTAAATAATCGCCTTTTGAAGTTTAATAATCATATTAGTGCTGTATCGCTGTTTTTCCATAGGCTACCAAACTGAAAACCTCTTAAAATAACAAAGCTTATCTACAGTTCAACGCTGACACATTTATGCTTCCAACAAAAGCACGTTTTGGTCTGTAATAAGTTATAAATAGTCTACAGAAGGCCCTAGCCTATACTTACCATTTTAGCCGCTTTTTTTAAAGGCTTTTCTGGATTTAAACTCATTTTCTCCGGCTCCTTTCTCTGCTTCGCACTGTGAAGTGGAAAAAATTACTGCTGCACGTTCAAAAAATGCCCAAACATTACCGGTCACTTGATATGATTCAAATAATGTTGCTGATGTTTGTTGTTGTATGGATCAGTAATAGGCTAATCATCAGTTCCAATCAAATGTAGGCTACGCTATATTTTGATCACTAATATTTTTTATTATTATTTAGAATTTTTAGGGGATTTTATGATACTATGCAATCTTATTTATACAATTTATTATTATTATTATTATTATTCAATAAATTCAATATTTCACATTAATATAGATTGAAAACCACACCGAAAAAAAATCTTTTCAGAATAGTGCCATCTGGCGGCGTTAAAAATAAAACGTGTGTGAACCACCTGCTGTTTTTACAGTTTTTTTCTATTCGCTTTGATACTATTTTCACATCTAAGGTGCACATTTTCAAAACTCTTAGTACAAAACTCAAAACTGATCACACAGCTAGTCATTCTTTCAAAACTTGATCTCATGCTTTCATTCTAGTTGTACATATTTTCATTTTACATAATCACTGTTTCAAACACAAGATCATTGTGATATGCAATGAGAACATTTGGTTTGGTTTTTGATACTGTTTTAGTTTGATATTGACTTAAGCAGCCCTTATCAAAAGTGTCAATTTCTGTCTTTTTAAAACTGTGGGGGTCCTGACCCCCCGTCCCCCGTGCCAGCGGCGCGCCTGAATGAACCTTATTGTAAAGTGTTACCACTATTACTATATGCCTAAATAATAAGCTGTATAAATGTACATTTAAATAGTTTATTAATCATTTACTTGCACTTTCTAAATGATCTTATGAACCACTGACAACTGCTAAATAGCTTCTTGGAAATAATGTAATACTTAATTTAGAAATGATAAATTGTTCATTAATAAAGTATGAAAATACAATTATTAAACACATTATATGCTTATATATCAAGAACAAAGCATTTATAGCTATATTTATAAACTGATTACTAATGTTTATTAATGCTTTATAAATTATGAACTATTTATTAATGCTAATAATTCATAGTGTGCAGTTATTATAAAGTGTTACCAAATGGATATAATGTAATAATTTTCTCAAAACATAATAAAATCTTGAGCTCATTCCCCTAGTTTAGACAAGGCTTAAGCTAGTCCTAGATTAAAATGCATGTTTGAGCTGTTTTAACTGAAAGTAACTTGTACTGACTCATCTTAAAATATGTCAGAGCCACTGTTTTGTCTATATGCATCTTTGTCTCCATAAAAATTGTTTTTCTAGGGTACATTTATAAAAGCTACGTAAATGTCCTAATTGAACTAAGGCTTAGTCTAAGCCGTCTGTGAAACCAGGCCATAATGTAATAACAATAGTTACATTATGAGAAATGTATTACATTATAAACTCACACTGTGCGTGCGTTCTTGTGTGACAGATCACACTATCTGCTTCAGCCAATAACACTTTAGTATTGGGAACACAAATAAACTATTAACTACGACTTTTCCCTCAATAAACTCCTAATTTACTGCTTATTAATAGTTAGTAAGGTAGTTGTTAAGTCTAGGTATTGGGTAGGATTAACTTGTAGAATAAGGCATTAATAGCTAGAATGTGCTTAATAAGTACTAATAAATATCCAATATTCTATTAATATGCATGCTAATAAGCAACTAGTTAAAATACCCTGATTAAAGTGTTACCGGATATTTTATTACAACAATAATGCAATACTTATTACATTATGTGCAGTTTTTAAATTATGTGCAGTTATCACATATACCCCCGGTTTCACAGACAAGGCTTAAGCTAGTCCCAGACTAAAATGCATGTTTGAGCTGTTTTAACTGAAAGCAACTTGTACTGACATATCTTAAAATATGTCAGTGTCATTGTTTTGTCTCAAGATGCACACCAGTAATGTTTTTTTCTAGTGAAAGTTTATAAAAGCTACTTAAATGCCCTAAGTGAACTAAGGCCTAATCCTGGCTCAGGCTATGTCCTGTCTGTGAAACTGGGCCTATGAGTTGCTACACTCTTTCGGGATGCTTTTGAAATTGTTAATCCCCTCGTCTCTGCTAAGGAAAAGCACAAAGTTGTTGCAGTCTATCTTTCTGTGGCTAATTTAGGTTAAATCCCAAACGGCACACTTCTATGCACTTTCGGTCTTTTCGCTCTCGTGAGCACCCCCTTTGTGGTCGCTATGCGCCCTCGATGCGCACTTCAGCTGAGCCCGCAAGATTGCGAGAAACTAAAGTGCGGACTCAGAGGAAGACCGTGAGGGTTTAGGGTGCCATTTGGGATCCAGCCTTAGAATAGGCTAATTTAAACCGGCAGGATTTGCCACTGACAGGTCACGTGACCTGTCACCATACTCTGGCAGGTTATTTGATCTGCCATCTCAGTTGCAACTAGGCCTACTGAATGAATACAGATTTATTCATTTAGGCTCATTAAATTAATAAAACAGTTCCAATAATTTCAATAAAATCAAAAGTTTTCTGTAAATTGTTTAAAAAAACACTTTGAATTAATGAATATATTTACTTATTTTCATTTATGTTCGACTGTTTGGTTACTGCTGCTCCTGGCAGCTCACTCAGTCCAGCCAGCTGCTACTGAGATCCAGGTATTATACCTGAGGTATAACACGTCCCCTACCACTCTTGCTGCAAGAAATTTCAATCATTTATTAGTATAATTCTATTCTAATGGATCTACTCTTTTACATGATCAGCAGAGCTTTATCCCGAAAAAAGTAGTCAAATGACGGTGACCCCAGCTGGTGGGTTACTGACGCTTCGCTGGCCGTTCAATCCAGCCAGCCGCTGTTGAACTGTTTAACGCGTTCCTTATCACTCTCACTGCAAGGAAAACTTTATTTTATCATTGTGAATATATTCTTAAGAATGTATTCGTTTATATGATGGACATTTTAAGGGGGGTTATGCCATTTAAAGCAGTCAAATGATCGTGATCCCGACTAGTTGGTTACTGCCGCTTGCACTGCCGCGAGAAGGCACTGCAATGCAATCTCTATGGGTTCTGTGAGGGATAGCACTAACATGCTTTCGTCATCATACCTGACCTTAACTTGTGCAGCGATTGGTGGGAACAAACATACCCATATTAAAGGGATAGTTCACCCAGAACTATCCAAAATTATCCCATGATTTACTCACCCTCAAGCCATCCTAGGTGTATAAAGACTATCTTCTTTCAGACGAACACAATCGGAGATATATTTAAAAAATATCCTTAGTCCTCCAAGGTTTATAATGGTTGTGAATGGGGGGCTGTCTTTTGAAAACAAAAATAATGCATCCATCCATAAAAAATGTAACCCATATGACTCCAGTGGGTTAATAAGGGCCTTCTGAAGCGAAGCGATTCGTTTTTGTAAGAAAAATATCCATATTTAAAACTTTATAAATTCAAATAACTAGCTTCCGGCGGACGACCGTACACAGAATGCGCAAGTCGACTTGCGCCACAAGAGTAAACCCCTGAAGCGGTGTATGACGTAGGATGTAGGAGTACTGTAAGCTTAGATGCCTCTCACGGTCATGATAAAGATATAGGCAATAAAACAAACAAGCTGTCCAACACAATCCCAACACTTTCAAAATCCAATTGTTAGCATGCATTTTAATTTACCATTAACTCAAGGGAAATTTACAGTTGAGACCAAAGGACGAGATATGAGGAATGAAGACCAGCAGAAGTCAGATATGCGATTAACTGAAGGAAATTTTACTGCAGAATAATTTGCAGAAAAGTCAGCTTCGACACTCAGCAAGGAGTTTGTAGGCCGCTCTGCTTAAACACTCATTACAGCAGCAGTTATACTCTACACCATCATGTCAGGTTGAATGATTCTGATTGGTTAAAGCATAGATAAACATAGAAAATTTCCACATATGGGCTGTGAGTCAGAAGAATAGAGAGTGCACGTTTCAGCGAACAGACGTGTAAATCTCATAAGCTTGAAGAAGTCATTCAAATCATTTGATGATTAGAAGGATAAATATTGATTAATAACTTGATTAACAACCACTCAAAGAATATACAATATATTGAACATATATTGACGTGGCAGTGGATTCAAGAACCCATCCCTTCAGTCAGTATCTCTGCTGTCCCTCCCACCCCAGTGCACAATCCAGTCAAAAGCGGGTCATGTGAGGATTTTTATTTAGTTATTTTTTTACAGGCTTCTGGCCGCTTTTACTCGGCTTTACTTTATCTGATTCATCTGCAGCTGAGAAAAATCGATGAAACTGCCGAATCTGGAGGGAAAATTACAAGAAAAAAGTTATTGACCATCAGTTGTGAAAAAACATAAGCTTGCGTGTTGCATTTCATCACACATTGGCGTGTGCCGACTTTTGATCTTTACTGCACCTCATTTTCATTTAAAAAATCATATCAACAACAAATAAAGATTCATTCAAGAATGCCAGAAGTATTTTTGCATTATTCACCGCTTCCAACTGTTCCACGGGATCCTTTATTTTGGAGGAGCTCCCAGGACCTCCGACCCTATCCAGGATTCTGCTGATTGAATCAGTGAGTAACTTATATTGGAGCTCTTCTTCTGCTTCACGGACATGTCGTTCCTGCAGTTCTAATTCCTGTAGAACACATGAATAGTGTGTAATCTTATGAGACAGAACTGTACAGAAGACAGAGGTGCCACAGTGACGTGTATGTAAATGTATTTGTGTGTTTGTGTGTGTATTTACAAGTTTTTCTCTTTCAGCAGTCACCCTTTGAAGCTCAACCCTTTCCTTTTCAAGTGTTCTTAGTAAGTCCTGGATTTCAATTGCTTGTTCTCTTTCACTCTGTTTCACTTCCTTTTCCTTCTCCTCCATCTCTTTCCTCGCGTCTTCTAGCTCCTTTCGGAAAGACTGTAGACGTTCACTACTTTCTCCAGTGTTCTTAAGTTTAAATGGCATTAAATAGGGGGGAAAGAGAGAGAAAAATGTATCATTACTGTAGATATTAAAACAAGGGGATAATGTACAATTTCAAGAAATGCATCCGTTTTGTCTTCAAACATAAAAAAAGTAATTCAATATATTTATGCAGATATTAATATTATAGCCTAACAAAAAGCCTAATAAAATTGATCATAATAGCATATGCTTATATTGCCCACCCTTTGCCCACCTGTACATACCAGCTGATATACAATGTAGTCTTGATTTGGGTGGTCACTCTGCATTTGAAACTTTGAAAGGGTTATAAATCTTCTAAATCAAGTAAAATGACTCAATCAAGTAATTTAAGCGTGCCAAAGTCACCTTTAATCATATAAAATGTCATTTCCCAAGAGCAAAATTGTGGCCAGTGAAAATGCTGAGTGGCTAGTAACTTTGGAAAACCACTAGCCACAGTGGCTGGTGAGCAAAAAAGTTAATGTCAAGCCCTGTTCACGTTAGTTAATAAGTAGGCTAACATTAACTAACAATGAGCAATAGCTACGTTTGATAGCTATTGTTAATGTTAATAAAAATACAACTGTTGTTAGTTCATGTTCATGTCCGTGTTATTTATTTAATTAAATAATCGCCTTTTGAAGTTTAATAATCATATTAGTGCTGTATCGCTGTTTTTCCATAGGCTACCAAACTGAAAACCTCTTAAAATAACAAAGCTTATCTACAGTTCAACGCTGACACATTTATGCTTCCAACAAAAGCACGTTTTGGTCTGTAATAAGTTATAAATAGTCTACAGAAGGCCCTAGCCTATACTTACCATTTTAGCCGCTTTTTTTAAAGGCTTTTCTGGATTTAAACTCATTTTCTCCGGCTCCTTTCTCTGCTTCGCACTGTGAAGTGGAAAAAATTACTGCTGCACGTTCAAAAAATGCCCAAACATTACCGGTCACTTGATATGATTCAAATAATGTTGCTGATGTTTGTTGTTGTATGGATCAGTAATAGGCTAATCATCAGTTCCAATCAAATGTAGGCTACGCTATATTTTGATCACTAATATTTTTTATTATTATTTAGAATTTTTAGGGGATTTTATGATACTATGCAATCTTATTTATACAATTTATTATTATTATTATTATTATTCAATAAATTCAATATTTCACATTAATATAGATTGAAAACCACACCGAAAAAAAATCTTTTCAGAATAGTGCCATCTGGCGGCGTTAAAAATAAAACGTGTGTGAACCACCTGCTGTTTTTACAGTTTTTTTCTATTCGCTTTGATACTATTTTCACATCTAAGGTGCACATTTTCAAAACTCTTAGTACAAAACTCAAAACTGATCACACAGCTAGTCATTCTTTCAAAACTTGATCTCATGCTTTCATTCTAGTTGTACATATTTTCATTTTACATAATCACTGTTTCAAACACAAGATCATTGTGATATGCAATGAGAACATTTGGTTTGGTTTTTGATACTGTTTTAGTTTGATATTGACTTAAGCAGCCCTTATCAAAAGTGTCAATTTCTGTCTTTTTAAAACTGCGGGGGTCCTGACCCCCCGTCCCCCGTGCCAGCGGCGCGCCTGAATGAACCTTATTGTAAAGTGTTACCACTATTACTATATGCCTAAATAATAAGCTGTATAAATGTACATTTAAATAGTTTATTAATCATTTACTTGCACTTTCTAAATGATCTTATGAACCACTGACAACTGCTAAATAGCTTCTTGGAAATAATGTAATACTTAATTTAGAAATGATAAATTGTTCATTAATAAAGTATGAAAATACAATTATTAAACACATTATATGCTTATATATCAAGAACAAAGCATTTATAGCTATATTTATAAACTGATTACTAATGTTTATTAATGCTTTATAAATTATGAACTATTTATTAATGCTAATAATTCATAGTGTGCAGTTATTATAAAGTGTTACCAAATGGATATAATGTAATAATTTTCTCAAAACATAATAAAATCTTGAGCTCATTCCCCTAGTTTAGACAAGGCTTAAGCTAGTCCTAGATTAAAATGCATGTTTGAGCTGTTTTAACTGAAAGTAACTTGTACTGACTCATCTTAAAATATGTCAGAGCCACTGTTTTGTCTATATGCATCTTTGTCTCCATAAAAATTGTTTTTCTAGGGTACATTTATAAAAGCTACGTAAATGTCCTAATTGAACTAAGGCTTAGTCTAAGCCGTCTGTGAAACCAGGCCATAATGTAATAACAATAGTTACATTATGAGAAATGTATTACATTATAAACTCACACTGTGCGTGCGTTCTTGTGTGACAGATCACACTATCTGCTTCAGCCAATAACACTTTAGTATTGGGAACACAAATAAACTATTAACTACGACTTTTCCCTCAATAAACTCCTAATTTACTGCTTATTAATAGTTAGTAAGGTAGTTGTTAAGTCTAGGTATTGGGTAGGATTAACTTGTAGAATAAGGCATTAATAGCTAGAATGTGCTTAATAAGTACTAATAAATATCCAATATTCTATTAATATGCATGCTAATAAGCAACTAGTTAAAATACCCTGATTAAAGTGTTACCGGATATTTTATTACAACAATAATGCAATACTTATTACATTATGTGCAGTTTTTAAATTATGTGCAGTTATCACATATACCCCCGGTTTCACAGACAAGGCTTAAGCTAGTCCCAGACTAAAATGCATGTTTGAGCTGTTTTAACTGAAAGCAACTTGTACTGACATATCTTAAAATATGTCAGTGTCATTGTTTTGTCTCAAGATGCACACCAGTAATGTTTTTTTCTAGTGAAAGTTTATAAAAGCTACTTAAATGCCCTAAGTGAACTAAGGCCTAATCCTGGCTCAGGCTATGTCCTGTCTGTGAAACTGGGCCTATGAGTTGCTACACTCTTTCGGGATGCTTTTGAAATTGTTAATCCCCTCGTCTCTGCTAAGGAAAAGCACAAAGTTGTTGCAGTCTATCTTTCTGTGGCTAATTTAGGTTAAATCCCAAACGGCACACTTCTATGCACTTTCGGTCTTTTCGCTCTCGTGAGCACCCCCTTTGTGGTCGCTATGCGCCCTCGATGCGCACTTCAGCTGAGCCCGCAAGATTGCGAGAAACTAAAGTGCGGACTCAGAGGAAGACCGTGAGGGTTTAGGGTGCCATTTGGGATCCAGCCTTAGAATAGGCTAATTTAAACCGGCAGGATTTGCCACTGACAGGTCACGTGACCTGTCACCATACTCTGGCAGGTTATTTGATCTGCCATCTCAGTTGCAACTAGGCCTACTGAATGAATACAGATTTATTCATTTAGGCTCATTAAATTAATAAAACAGTTCCAATAATTTCAATAAAATCAAAAGTTTTCTGTAAATTGTTTAAAAAAACACTTTGAATTAATGAATATATTTACTTATTTTCATTTATGTTCGACTGTTTGGTTACTGCTGCTCCTGGCAGCTCACTCAGTCCAGCCAGCTGCTACTGAGATCCAGGTATTATACCTGAGGTATAACACGTCCCCTACCACTCTTGCTGCAAGAAATTTCAATCATTTATTAGTATAATTCTATTCTAATGGATCTACTCTTTTACATGATCAGCAGAGCTTTATCCCGAAAAAAGTAGTCAAATGACGGTGACCCCAGCTGGTGGGTTACTGACGCTTCGCTGGCCGTTCAATCCAGCCAGCCGCTGTTGAACTGTTTAACGCGTTCCTTATCACTCTCACTGCAAGGAAAACTTTATTTTATCATTGTGAATATATTCTTAAGAATGTATTCGTTTATATGATGGACATTTTAAGGGGGGTTATGCCATTTAAAGCAGTCAAATGATCGTGATCCCGACTAGTTGGTTACTGCCGCTTGCACTGCCGCGAGAAGGCACTGCAATGCAATCTCTATGGGTTCTGTGAGGGATAGCACTAACATGCTTTCGTCATCATACCTGACCTTAACTTGTGCAGCGATTGGTGGGAACAAACATACCCATATTAAAGGGATAGTTCACCCAGAACTATCCAAAATTATCCCATGATTTACTCACCCTCAAGCCATCCTAGGTGTATAAAGACTATCTTCTTTCAGACGAACACAATCGGAGATATATTTAAAAAATATCCTTAGTCCTCCAAGGTTTATAATGGTTGTGAATGGGGGGCTGTCTTTTGAAAACAAAAATAATGCATCCATCCATAAAAAATGTAACCCATATGACTCCAGTGGGTTAATAAGGGCCTTCTGAAGCGAAGCGATTCGTTTTTGTAAGAAAAATATCCATATTTAAAACTTTATAAATTCAAATAACTAGCTTCCGGCGGACGACCGTACACAGAATGCGCAAGTCGACTTGCGCCACAAGAGTAAACCCCTGAAGCGGTGTATGACGTAGGATGTAGGAGTACTGTAAGCTTAGATGCCTCTCACGGTCATGATAAAGATATAGGCAATAAAACAAACAAGCTGTCCAACACAATCCCAACACTTTCAAAATCCAATTGTTAGCATGCATTTTAATTTACCATTAACTCAAGGGAAATTTACAGTTGAGACCAAAGGACGAGATATGAGGAATGAAGACCAGCAGAAGTCAGATATGCGATTAACTGAAGGAAATTTTACTGCAGAATAATTTGCAGAAAAGTCAGCTTCGACACTCAGCAAGGAGTTTGTAGGCCGCTCTGCTTAAACACTCATTACAGCAGCAGTTATACTCTACACCATCATGTCAGGTTGAATGATTCTGATTGGTTAAAGCATAGATAAACATAGAAAATTTCCACATATGGGCTGTGAGTCAGAAGAATAGAGAGTGCACGTTTCAGCGAACAGACGTGTAAATCTCATAAGCTTGAAGAAGTCATTCAAATCATTTGATGATTAGAAGGATAAATATTGATTAATAACTTGATTAACAACCACTCAAAGAATATACAATATATTGAACATATATTGACGTGGCAGTGGATTCAAGAACCCATCCCTTCAGTCAGTATCTCTGCTGTCCCTCCCACCCCAGTGCACAATCCAGTCAAAAGCGGGTCATGTGAGGATTTTTATTTAGTTATTTTTTTACAGGCTTCTGGCCGCTTTTACTCGGCTTTACTTTATCTGATTCATCTGCAGCTGAGAAAAATCGATGAAACTGCCGAATCTGGAGGGAAAATTACAAGAAAAAAGTTATTGACCATCAGTTGTGAAAAAACATAAGCTTGCGTGTTGCATTTCATCACACATTGGCGTGTGCCGACTTTTGATCTTTACTGCACCTCATTTTCATTTAAAAAATCATATCAACAACAAATAAAGATTCATTCAAGAATGCCAGAAGTATTTTTGCATTATTCACCGCTTCCAACTGTTCCACGGGATCCTTTATTTTGGAGGAGCTCCCAGGACCTCCGACCCTATCCAGGATTCTGCTGATTGAATCAGTGAGTAACTTATATTGGAGCTCTTCTTCTGCTTCACGGACATGTCGTTCCTGCAGTTCTAATTCCTGTAGAACACATGAATAGTGTGTAATCTTATGAGACAGAACTGTACAGAAGACAGAGGTGCCACAGTGACGTGTATGTAAATGTATTTGTGTGTTTGTGTGTGTATTTACAAGTTTTTCTCTTTCAGCAGTCACCCTTTGAAGCTCAACCCTTTCCTTTTCAAGTGTTCTTAGTAAGTCCTGGATTTCAATTGCTTGTTCTCTTTCACTCTGTTTCACTTCCTTTTCCTTCTCCTCCATCTCTTTCCTCGCGTCTTCTAGCTCCTTTCGGAAAGACTGTAGACGTTCACTACTTTCTCCAGTGTTCTTAAGTTTAAATGGCATTAAATAGGGGGGAAAGAGAGAGAAAAATGTATCATTACTGTAGATATTAAAACAAGGGGATAATGTACAATTTCAAGAAATGCATCCGTTTTGTCTTCAAACATAAAAAAAGTAATTCAATATATTTATGCAGATATTAATATTATAGCCTAACAAAAAGCCTAATAAAATTGATCATAATAGCATATGCTTATATTGCCCACCCTTTGCCCACCTGTACATACCAGCTGATATACAATGTAGTCTTGATTTGGGTGGTCACTCTGCATTTGAAACTTTGAAAGGGTTATAAATCTTCTAAATCAAGTAAAATGACTCAATCAAGTAATTTAAGCGTGCCAAAGTCACCTTTAATCATATAAAATGTCATTTCCCAAGAGCAAAATTGTGGCCAGTGAAAATGCTGAGTGGCTAGTAACTTTGGAAAACCACTAGCCACAGTGGCTGGTGAGCAAAAAAGTTAATGTCAAGCCCTGTTCACGTTAGTTAATAAGTAGGCTAACATTAACTAACAATGAGCAATAGCTACGTTTGATAGCTATTGTTAATGTTAATAAAAATACAACTGTTGTTAGTTCATGTTCATGTCCGTGTTATTTATTTAATTAAATAATCGCCTTTTGAAGTTTAATAATCATATTAGTGCTGTATCGCTGTTTTTCCATAGGCTACCAAACCGAAAACCTCTTAAAATAACAAAGCTTATCTACAGTTCAACGCTGACACATTTATGCTTCCAACAAAAGCACGTTTTGGTCTGTAATAAGTTATAAATAGTCTACAGAAGGCCCTAGCCTATACTTACCATTTTAGCCGCTTTTTTTAAAGGCTTTTCTGGATTTAAACTCATTTTCTCCGGCTCCTTTCTCTGCTTCGCACTGTGAAGTGGAAAAAATTACTGCTGCACGTTCAAAAAATGCCCAAACATTACCGGTCACTTGATATGATTCAAATAATGTTGTTGATGTTTGTTGTTGTATGGATCAGTAATAGGCTAATCATCAGTTCCAATCAAATGTAGGCTACGCTATATTTTGATCACTAATATTTTTTATGATTATTTAGAATTTTTAGGGGATTTTATGATACTATGCAATCTTATTTATACAATTTATTATTATTATTATTCAATAAATTCAATATTTCACATTAATATAGATTGAAAACCACACCGAAAAAAAATCTTTTCAGAATAGTGCCATCTGGCGGCGTTAAAAATAAAACGTGTGTGAACCACCTGCTGTTTTTACAGTTTTTTTCTATTCGCTTTGATACTATTTTCACATCTAAGGTGCACATTTTCAAAACTCTTAGTACAAAACTCAAAACTGATCACACAGCTAGTCATTCTTTCAAAACTTGATCTCATGCTTTCATTCTAGTTGTACATATTTTCATTTTACATAATCACTGTTTCAAACACAAGATCATTGTGATATGCAATG
This sequence comes from Hypophthalmichthys molitrix, assembly GCA_037950675.1. Lineage (NCBI taxonomy): Eukaryota > Metazoa > Chordata > Actinopteri > Cypriniformes > Xenocyprididae > Hypophthalmichthys > Hypophthalmichthys molitrix. The sequence goes on from CM075502.1 coordinate 5,234,834, forward strand.
AGAACATTTGGTTTGGTTTTTGATACTGTTTTAGTTTGATATTGACTTAAGCAGCCCTTATCAAAAGTGTCAATTTCTGTCTTTTTAAAACTGCGGGGGTCCTGACCCCCCGTCCCCCGTGCCAGCGGCGCGCCTGAATGAACCTTATTGTAAAGTGTTACCACTATTACTATATGCCTAAATAATAAGCTGTATAAATGTACATTTAAATAGTTTATTAATCATTTACTTGCACTTTCTAAATGATCTTATGAACCACTGACAACTGCTAAATAGCTTCTTGTAAATAATGTAATACTTAATTTAGAAATGATAAATTGTTCATTAATAAAGTATGAAAATACAATTATTAAACACATTATATGCTTATATATCAAGAACAAAGCATTTATAGCTATATTTATAAACTGATTACTAATGTTTATTAATGCTTTATAAATGATGAACTATTTATTAATGCTAATAATTCATAGTGTGCAGTTATTATAAAGTGTTACCAAAAGGATATAATGTAATATCCATTTAAATGCATGTTTGAGCTGTTTTAATTGAAAGTAACTTGTACTGACTCATCTTAAAATATGTCAGAGCCACTGTTTTGTCCGTTAACTCCATGTGCCTCCTTTTGTATCAACAGTCATCAGATTGGTTAGATTAGATGTCATCCAAGATGTTCATGTCTTTCTTTCTTCAGTCGAAAAGAAATTAAGGTTTTTGATGAAAACATTCCAGGATTATTCTCCTTATAGTGGATTTCAATTGGCCCCAAACAGTTGAAGGTCAAAATTACAGTTTCAGTGCTGCTTCAAAGGGCTTTAAACGATACCAGACGAGGAATAAGGGTTTTAAGGAAAATTTTATTTGAAAGTGGACTAATCCTTTAATTTCTTGTTTGTTTCACATATAGCCAGTGTTTCTGTTAACTACATAAACTACATACCTGAGGAGAATGTTTTATTAATCTTGCAGTCATCATAAACATTGCAATTTCTACTTTATTAAATAATACAGTGCATAAACCTTTAAAGCATTGTTCTGATGGCCCAGTCTTTCTTATATAGCCAGCAGTTACCTCAAGAATATTATTCTATTATTTTTCAAAAGCATCATTTTGCTTTTGTGATGCATATCATCATCATGTAAAGTTACTGTCTGTTTCAGACTGGATGTGAGTGCTGAAGTCACTGGTAGCTCTGGCAGTGTGTGATCTGGACATACATGGAGGCTGTTCTCATTGAGTGCCAAGGCCCTGTTTTAATAATCTCAGACAGCAGACATTTACGCGTTAAAGTTGATGAAAATCATACAGCTGTAAAAACAATCCAAATAAAACACTAAAAAAGATGACATATTTAATTTGTTTAAATGCATGTCACATTAACCAACATCAGAGAACAGTGAATATGAAAGTGTGTTGTTGAGTTATTGAAATATTAACTTTATTAATCTTCAAGTAAATATTTTAGTTCAACAGAGTTTGGCTAACAAAAACGTTTGGGAATCCCTGCCCTACAATGTTGAAGATCAGAAATGGTATAATTGTAAAATGAGAAGAAATGCTTTTGAATAATATTTTCAAATCTTAAACACAATTAACACAACATTATGGATTATTATATTTTGGATGATTTCACTTACCATCATAAAACACGACATGAAAGTAGGTTGTTTTTCAGTGCAACGTCTGGTCAAAGAACAGACACAATGTATGCTATAAATATATGTGTGTGTGTCTAAGAAATATTTAGTAATATAATATTTATTAGTAGTAGTTATTTCTCTAAACGGTATTCTACTCTTAACTAAATACAAGCTGTTTTTAAAACAGGATGTGCTCTTTTGAGGGTCCATATTAAAGGGATAGTTCATTAAAAATAAAAATTCTGATGCCCTCATCTTATTTCAAAGTTGTATGACTAATTTTTTCATGGGACATATTTTGAAAAACGTATTTTTCATACAATGGAAATCACTGGGCACCAAAATGAGTTCTACTGGTTCCCAATGTTCTTCAGAATATCTTCTTCACAGAAGAAAAGAAAACATACTGGTTTCGAACGGGTGAGTAAATGACATTTTTCATTTTTGGATGGACTATACCTTTAATCTATTATAATTGATTAGTACTTGGAGGCTATGATTCCCAAATAGGTGTGGAAAGATTCTGATGTTGCTTTGTTAAAGCTTTAAAAAAAAAAAAAATTGTGACAGATACAAGTAAATGTGCAAATTGTGTTACTTTAATTACAATTTTACATAATATTCAGTATAATAAAACAGGAAAAATGTGTAGTTTGGTGTTGATAAAGGAAGTTTGAGCCTTACTGACATGGCTGTGGAGGCTGGGAAACACTGGCTGTAAAATAAATTAAGAATTACACAAATACTCACACCAGGCTAGCTTATATGCATTTTATTAGAGCACAGATGTGTATTTCAGGCATTGTTGTTAACACTCTGCTGTCACCGAATGGCAAAAAGGTAGTACAGGCTACTAACCAAAATATCTAAATTAAATCGAAAACCTCTCAAATGAAATAAAAAATAAAAGTTTAACACATCAAATAGTAATAATCTGTACTAGCCTAGACGAGCAGGGCCGTTTCTAGCCTTTTTGGCACCCCAGGCGAGATTCCTTTTGAAAAAAACATAACATTAACGAAAAAATTGCCCAAATTCAAGTATGTAAACATATATTGTGTATTAAACTTCAGCAGAAAAAGAGGCAAATAATTTAAATGCAAAAAAACTAAATTACTTTAACAAAACAATGTTATCAGCTCTAAGTATTATACAATAATACACAGTTCTCACTTTTCAATAAAACAACTATGCACATCCATGTTCAAAGGAAGTAACTGGTAAAACAACTACAAGGACTTAAAACAAATTGACCTTGGCATATTTGAGCATATGTTTACTCTTTTGTTTGTACCATTAATATAAAACTCTCCAGCATAAACAGATTCTCATAATCTACACACCCAAATCACAATGCCTGCCTGTCTGTGATTTCAACTGCACTATTACAACATAAAGAAATGCACTTATTTGATGTTTTAAGTTATTTCTTGATATGCACTGAATTCACGTAAAACTCATTTTATTTTATTTTTTTCTCTGTTGAAACTATGTTCGTTTGGCAGGTCCACGCTGGTTGTCAAACTTGTCATAGTTATGACACTATCACGGTCAATTTACACTAAACAGCCATCTCTTATAATGATTTTTTATTCAACTTTATTATGCATAATATTCCGCTGCTGAGAGTGACGTGTGGTAAATCCGTCCCGTGCTAATATGCAGTGTCATGTTTTGCTCGTGATGATGGAGCGACTAGCTTGTAGTAGAACAGAACAATTAACCAATTAGTAACATACCTATATATTTCGCTTTCTTTTTCGCATCCTTCTTTTTACGATACTGAGCCCCTGATGGTTTTGACCTTTTCATGATTATGAAACTAAAACACTTAATCCAGGTAGGAACGGATGACGACGTTCCCTGCCGCCTTCTACATCTCATTTCTCAGCAGCGGCCACTATCACCAGGGAGACTTGTCACTCAGATAATCGCAAGTAGGCCTAATCATAATGCCTCGGAACAGCAAAAGTACGAAATAATAATAATAGTAATAATAATAAAACACAAATAAAAAAAATCTTTTGGTGGGGCGTGGTGTCACAGACACGTCAGGTCCCAGCCAATCCCAGCACACTCAATCTCCTGAATTCTAATCACCCGCACCTGCACCTCATCATCTCACTCATCACAGCCACTACAAAAGACACACACACACCTTCACTCTTCATCCGGTCTCGTTTGCATCAAGACGTCTCTTATGCTTACCTCAAGGACTCCTTACCAAACTACTTACCTGCTCCCTTGTCTCCTGAACTCCTCGTGTGTGAACTGTTGGTGTGTGAGTGTCTCCGATCTCCAGCGTCTCCAGCGTCTCCATTCATCTCCAACGATCCATCCATCTGTAACTATATCAAAGACTGTATCATCTATCTGCATTCCCAAACCACTCTATCATCAGCACATACTCACCTGCTTCACCATTGTCTCTGCTGTGTGTTCAATAAATCCATCTATTTGTACTCTCTGTGCCACTTACTATTTTGAATGCAGGAGCAAGAGCTCTCTCCAGAGCTTGCTCCCGTCGTCTCTGCCAACGCGCCTCTTTCTGAGCTTCCAATTCCGCTAGCTTCTGAAGTCTGTCACTGTGAAAGAGAGAAAGCAAGAGTGAGATTATTAAGAGGTCACTCAAACCATAAAAATATTATAGCCACTGATTATCATCACCGTAGCTTTATCGCTTTGTGTCATGAAGATATGTATTTTTATATCTTACGTGTTATCAAGGTATTTCCAACACTCCTTCCGTATTTCATGGAGTGACTCAGCTGGGGTAATTTCTTCTAAGTCAAAACTCCATTCCTCGAATTCATTCAACATCAAGAATAAAAAATCAGGGCAGCCGAAATGATGGAAGCTCTCCTCATAAACCTCCGCCAGCTTCTCAGATATCTGTTTGATCTGGTGAGACAAAAGCAAAATGATGAGATGACATGTGACAGATCAGCCATACAGTGTTTTATTACATTAAGAAGTGTGTGATGCTTTTGGCTTTAGATGGTTTAGATCGTTGTGTACTTACTTTCGCTTTAACAGATAACTTGGGTTTTTGCCCAAGTATGATTTGCAGTGGTTTTATTCCCTTTCGCTCTTTTTGAATGAAGGTACTGTGCTGCACAATCAATTCCCTAATGGGTTCTGCCCTCTCTTTCCTGCACAAAAACACACAAAGCAAAAAGAGGGTCAAACACTGTTACTGTCTTCAGTTCAGACAGTGTGAAGAAATCAAACCCATTGTTCTGCACAAGAAACTTACATCTTTTCAGTTTTACCCTGATGGCACTTGATGACGTTCTTATTTTCAGACATTTGGTCCACTGAGTGCATGTACTCCCAAGTCACATTTTCATCATGGTCCATCGGCACACGGTCCATCTCCTCAGGGTTGCTGTCCCCTTCCTCTGGCTCTTCAGGTTCTTTCAGATCGTTCTCTTCCTTTTCTACTATAGGTTCAGAGACTTTTCTGAAACAGATTACAGTAACAGAGATGGCTATGAATAATGTTATCAGAAGCTGCACTGTTGGGATATGTAGAAATAGAAAAACATCAGTTGTGCTCACTGGCACGCTATTACTATTGTGCTGACCTTTCAAGAGCTTCAGGTTCTTCTTCTGTTTTGAGTTGTATACTGCTTGCATCCGGAGCCCTGAAACATGATGAAATGAAAATCAATGTCTGACAATCAAAGCTATATAAAATGAAACTGGATTACTTACAAATCAACATTTAACAATGATGTAAAAGTAATTACTTCATGGCTTTTGGTGCTTTTAAACAGGGTTCAAGATTGGGCTTCAAATCGGCCCAATCATTTTTTGCCTTCAGCTCTCTTTTGGGTGAGGCACTTTTCTTCTGACAGAGATGTTGGGCCTGAGGAAAAAGGGCCTCTTTTCTATCCAGTTCAAAAAACTGTGAAAGAAAGAGAGCAAGGGGTTAGAAGAGTTCAGATGCTACACACAACTGAAACACAAGCAGTAGACATTTCACATTTCAAAATATCATATTCATTTGAACTGGAACAATCAAAATATACAAAATTCACTTACTTTACTGCGACTCTGCTGTCTAAAAAGATCAGCCTCGAATTGCACAGTATTGATGCCGTATGCAACTAAAGGCTTCCTCTTCGTCTGAGCTGGTGGGTATGGACACAGTCCTGCATAAAACATCACATTTATTTCATGTTAATATGGTTCTCATGAAGGAATTTATGTTTATTCCATATTTAATTGATATGTTTTGAATTCAAATGTAGCAACCGGTTTCAGATTGCTCGACTAGCTCACCTCTGGCTTGGGAAGGGCCAAAGATAGGAGGAAGCGTGAAAGAGGTCTTGGTCTTGTAAGGAAACTCCTGTTGATGATAAATATGAAGAAGAAAACACATTAATACTTTGCTTAACACATGAATGCAAGCTTAATATTAATAATGACTGATGAGGCTTGAAAAAAACAAAAACAAAAACAAAAAAAAAACCAACACATTCAGTACTATGATAGCCTTCTTACCCACATCGTTGCAATGCCTTCAGTGGTTCTTTTAGGTAGCAGATGTGGACGCAGTCTAGGTGTTTCTGCACCACACATCGTCGCAATGCCTTCAGTGCTTCTCTTAGGCGCTGGATGTGGACGCAACAAAGGCAACAAAAGTTGTGCCGTCTGAGCAGGACTGGCACAAGCCAGGGGCCTGAGCTGGCGAAACTTATTGCTGTACATTTTCTGATCTAAATTGGTATGCTGATCCAAAATCCTACAATGAAGTAAAATTTTATGATCTGAAACCGTACGCAGATCAGAAAGCTGTTATGTGCAATTGCAGTGTTCTTGTACACAGATCTGGAAATGAACACAGATCAAAAATGTACACTGAACAAAAATCGTACACTGAATGAAAATGCAGATTCACAATCAGATACTGATAGATAATCGTACACTTGATTCAAATTGCACACCGATCAAAAGCTGTAGACTGATGCAAAATCGTATACCGACAAGAAATATCATATACAAAGGCAACGAGTCAATAGTGATCTATCAGTAAACAGAGCACAGGCTTTTTATTCCCTACAGTGACGTCACCAGTAGAACGCATTCGATGGCGTCACGCAGCAGCGCTTCAGTGCAGCCGAATTGTTTTGATTTAAAAATTGATATGTCTTGTGTTCAGGCCATAGACTGTAAAAAAATATGGACATAGTGTCCGTGACGCCACCCGTAGATTTCTGAAGAGCATTTTTGAAGCGAAAGTGAAATCTTAGCGTGCTGGATCGAACATATGTGAAATAAGTTTCTTTCTAGTCGACTAGTAGTTGTTCATTTATGCCATTAGTTGACTAATCACATTTATATTTAATTTCTTTACTGGAGAGAATAAATAATGAGCGTTTACACAGCACTCAAGCGTAAAGCTTGCCATAAAGAACGGGCAAAAGTAATGATTATGAATGTGACAAAAAAAACAGCAAGGAGACATTTTAATTGTTTATTAATAAACTAATGTTTTCTGAACCAGTGTCGACTGCAAAGATGAAGCTGACATTGCTGACTCTCATCATCTCCGCATGTGGACGCGCCTAGAGAGAAAATGCACATTTCATTCGGATTACATAATCAGAGAGTAGCCTCTTTTCGTTTTAAATATTTTCGTTTATCAAGCAGCCTATATGCTGAGTTTCAGTTCATTTAGCCTATCATTTAGCGGGATCGCGCCCGCGCCTCCATGTCATGTCTGCTATATTTGCTTTTTATTTATTAAATCCAGGCAATTGGTTGATGAAACATTAAGATACAATTACAATTAAGATACAATTTTTACTTTAAAGAAAGGCTTACTACAAAACAAAACTTAATGAAGTGGTCAAAATCATGTCTGACCCACTCCATGTCTCCCAATATATTGCGCATCTTATAATGTATCCTATCTTACTCATGCTGTTCACTTTTTATATTCAAATAGATGAATTTAAAAAATAACATAGGCCTATTTTATGACGGCATTTTAATGCCATTAATAACCTAGCGCACAACTGATGCTTGCACGCAGAAAATCACTTCTGCAAGAGGATAACAGATCTACATGTGAGGAAACGGGAGCCCGCGAGCTCATTTTAAACCGCGTGCGCACATGACATCTCCTCTGCACGTGGTTTATAGGTATAAGTATGGCAAGCCAAAAGGTTCAGAATTACGCTATAGATTAATCGCGTTTACAGTCAAACGCCGTCAAATACAGCGGTACATCAAATACATCCGTCAATGGCGCCGTATTTAACGGCGTTTTAGTGTGCATGAAAAGCGCCGCTTTTTACGCTGTCCATCTTGCCATATGACGCTGTAAAAAACGCCATTTTGGTTGCACAGAGCGCGCGTCTTTTACAGCGTTTTGCTTATAGTATAATGAGTCATGCCCATGATTTCCACAGCCAGTAGGTTTGAACGGTTTTCACCCAATCAATGGTAACTAGACTTGTGCTATATTCGGTAATGCGATATATCGCGATAATGAATATGCACGATATTGTTATCGTGGGCACTTCAAAATACCGTAAATAATAATTTATTACCAATTATTAAAATTGTTATAATGCATTTAAGAATACTTTCCCCATCAACCATATAAAATGCACAACACTGCTGTATTCTGCATCAAAGGGACACGCACTCAGATGTAAACAAGCCCAATGTGCATGAGAAGCACATGGCGGAACGAGCGAAGGAGACGCACTGAATGAAAGTGCACGTTCACTCTCTGACAGCAGAGGGCGCTGATGGAACAGCAGAATGCAGCGGTTACCCCGGAAACCCCACAAACAAAGCAACTGCACTAATGAAGTTTTTAAAATGCTTCAAACAGCCATTCATTTTTTTGTAATCTCAGTGTTGTTCATCACAGCACCAAATGCTTAATACTTAAAGACTTAGTAGGCTATTTATTTTCAAACTTAAACATTTTTATATTTTAATCTGGACTACAACATGCCCTAATGATTAGAAATGTTCTGATTATTTGTTATTGTTCAGTAAAACTTTGAGACATACAGCTTCATTAGTTAATTCATTATTACCAAACTGACAATGAAAAATACTTATAAAGCATTAATTATTCTTAGTTAATGTTAATTTCTTAGTTACTGTTTAATAACATTACTAAAATCAAAAGAACTTATTTAATGGACCTGAGATAAAACTAACAATGATCAGTTGTATTTCTTAACAATAACAAAACATAATACTTTCTGTAACAAATGTAGGCTAGCTATTGCTCAATCTTAGTTAATGCATTAAATAATGAGATCTTATTGTAAAGTGTTACCTGTTGATCTTTATAACCTAATTCTTTTGCACTTTAATCTGTTTGAAAATTTTACTTAATATATTTTCTGTGTATTGTATTATTGTATTTAAACAATTAGAGGTTTTTTTTTTTAGTTATTACAAAAAGAGTTCTTAAACCTGTTATACTATGACAACACTTTTTTTGCAACGTATTTCAATATCACGATAATAAAGTATACCGTGATAAAAGCTTCAGCAATTAATCGCAACATGAAAATTTGATACCGTCACATGCCTAATGGTAACTGAGTCAGACCAGACCAATTCAGCATGGATCATTTTAGCCAAAGGAGTGCCTATGTACAATAGATAGCCTATAACTTTGTGGATATTTTCATCCAACAACATATTAATTAAAGATCACACCTCTTTATCTTAATGTAATTGCTAAGATTTCATGTTCAGCAATACTTACCCATTCTATGTATATACAACTTATTACTCAGATACTTTTCACATTAGTAAATAACTGAACACAAGCTTTAACTAATATTTCCAAAATGAGAAATCATCCCTAGTATAACAGAAGCGAGATAGTGTTTAAAAGTTGTGCAACATATCATGTGGTAGCAGTTGATAGCCTGCTTGTTACTGTTCTGCGCTGCGTTTCTCAAAAGCATCGTGAGTTGATCGTGGAGATTATTGGTGCTACGATTGCTAAAATGACAGCGAATATGCTATTTACGATGCTTTTGAGAAACGCACCCCTGGATGCATTTTATACCTACATTTGTTAAAACCTTAAACAAAACAACATTATAATGCTGGAAAGATTTTCAAGATAAAATACATGTTTGTTTTATAGTGTGAGAATGGAGATGTGCAGCAATATCTCCTGCAGCACATAGCCTTCTGAACATTTCTGTCTGCAATGAGGAGGGTCAGCATTATTTTGGAGGGCCAGCAAGTCGTGTTTGCAATCTGGCTAAAACCTGTGCGATTTTTCTTGGATTCACTTACACAGTTCCTGAGTTTCGGTTCATTTATGAGACGCGCTCCATGAATTTCTTACAATATTTTGCTTTCTGATTGTTAATAAATATCGTTATTACGTTATCTTGCCTCCCGAGTTTTTCTGGTAGAAATGAAAGCTCTAGCGTAAGTTCTGCCAGGTAGACTTAATGCTACATCACCTATTAGTTTAGATCTACCCAATCATTATCTTACACTTGGAGCATTAATTGACAAAATTTGAGTAACATTAAACAGTCTGTGTAAAGAAACATTTATGCTATTTCAGGTGCAGCTTCTGTTCCAGCTCTGCAGTGTAAAGATGGCTTTTGCTAATGCTAAAATTTTATTGGTAACAGTCTATATAGTGTTGATTGACTTAAGTAATTGGTTAAAGTTAAGTATTTGACAAATGACAACATAGATAATCATAAAAAATTGCACTTATAAATAAATAAATTGCCCCTGGAAATAAATGGCAAGGGACCCCCATATTGGAAAAGTTTATTTCTGACCCTGGCATGGGGTAATGTCTGGCAGCTGCAGTTTGTATAGGTGTAAATTGCAGAAATGAATAAATAAACTTTTTAAAATTGTAAATGTGAATAATGTACAAATTACAGATAAAAAAAGATATAGTTGATTTCTTTAACAATCACTTTGCCTCTGCCGGACTCCTTTTTAAGTCAGAGCTAGAACATCTTTCATCTCCAGAGTTTTTTCACCCCAATGTCTGGGGCTCGAACCTCTTTACTTTTGAGCCAATTTCAAGGGAGAAGGTTTTATTCGCATTACGAAACATAAATTGTAAAAAGGTCCTGATGGGCTTGACTCTTTCCTCCTGAAACTTGTGGCTAATATTATTGTTGAACCAATAACGTGCAAGAAGCGGCATCTCTGTCAAATCAAAGTTCGTCGCAAAGCTCTCGCCATCTCGGATACGCCACACTGTTATTGATCTCGCTCCAATTCCCCTTTTATTCCAAAGTTTGCTTGCCATGCTCCATAATGTTAGATAAACAACACCCTGCCGCTACACATCATACAACTGTTAATGTCTGTTTTCATGGTGTTAAAAAACAATGCTCGCATTGTTATCCTTTTGCAAAGGTTTGATAGCTTTTGCAGGATTTCAATAGCTAGCTAAAGTTAGATAAGTGAAGCGTTTTCCCTTCTGCAATGGCATTGTACGACGTGGTTTCCCAGTCTTTATCTGTCTTCCCAGTACTTATGTCATGCTGTCTGGTTAATTTTCTTTTGGGGGTTCTCTTGGCAGGTTCTGATGGCTAGATGGAGTCCTGTCGCCTAAGTTTTATCAAGCCAGGTGGTGGTGGTATGTTTTATCTCGTCCAAGGCTATCGTGTCTGTGGCCTAACTTAGCTGCTATCGCCGTTCAAGGCTATCGTGTCTGTGTGACCTAATGTGGTCACATAGACACGATAGACACTGCCTAATGTGGCCATTGTCGCCGTTCAAGGCTATTGTGTCTATGTGGCCTAACATGGCCGTTGTCGCCATTCAAGGCTATCGTGTCTGTGGCCTAACAGGGCCGTTGTCGCCATTCAAGGCTATCATGTCTATGCGGCCTAACGTAGCCGCTATCGCCGTTCAAGGCTATCGTGTCTGTGGCCTAACATGGCCGTTGTCGCCTTTCAAGGCTATCGTGTCTATATGGCCTAATGTGGCTGTTGTCGTCGTTCAAGGCTGTCATGTCTATGTGGCCTAACGTGGCCGTTGTCGCCGTTCAAGGCTATCGTGTCTGTGGCCTAACATGGCCGTTGTCGCCGTTCAAGGCTATCATGTCTACGCGGCCTAATGTGGCCGCTATCGCCGTTCAAGGCTATCGTGTCTATGTGGCCTAATGTAGCCGTTGTCGCCGTTCAAGGCTATCATGTCTATGTGGCCTAATGTGGCTGTTGTCGTCGTTCATGGCTATCGTGTCTATGTGGCCTAACGTGGCTGTTGTCGCCGTTCAAGGCTATCGTGTCTGTGGCCTAACGTGGCCGTTGTCGCCGTGCAAGGCTATCCATTTTTGGGGATCGGCTACGCCCCTGCCTTCATCTTCAGGCAGGAAATGCAGAGTCCGCAACCCTTTAGCATGTGAGCTACGGACGGGGCCTACGGCAAAGAACTTTCTTACAATATTTTGCTTTCTGATTGTTAATAAATATCGTTATTACGTTATCTTGCCTCCCGAGTTTTTCTGGTAGAAATGAAAGCTCTAGCGTAAGTTCTGCCAGGTAGACCTAATGCTACATCACCTATTAGTTTAGATCTACCCAATCATTATCTTACACTTGGAGTATAAAAGATTGCTGACACATGTTTGAGTCCGCAGATGCTGACGCCAACCTTCACCTCCATCCTCCCCACCATCACCAGGATGGTCCCTGTCCATAGCTCCCAGGGGGGTCGGCTACGCACCTGCCTTCATCTTCAGGCTGGAAATGCAGAATCCGTAACCCATTAGGATGTGAGCTACGGACAGGGCCTACGGCAAAGAACTTTCTTACAATATTTTGCTTGCTGATTGTTAATAAATATCGTTGTTACGTTATCTTGCCTCCTGGGTCTTTCTGGTAGAAATGTATATATAGTATTTTTCTATACAATAGAATTCAAAAATACTTTACAGCTCCCTTCATCAGTCCATTCAAATGTTTCAAATACGTACTATACGTAATGTTACTACAGTAAATGAATGCGTATTAATACAAACCAGGGGGAAAAAGACGAAGGTACCTCCTTGATTGTCTCGTTAAGATGACGCTGAAGTGCGTTCCAAAAAAGTTGTTTTTTGACCCCTTCATTCCTTCGAAGCTCTCACTCCGGAGGGTAAACCCTTAGGGCATAGGGATGAGCCCTTCCGAATGGAACGCAGGGACAATCTCTGACACAGCCAATTGCTTTGTTACTGAATGAACGAATGACTCGGTGACTCACGCACTAAGACTTACCGCCACCTACTGGCGGTTTTAGTATGTAAAATAATCACTTTTTTTTTTACATTTTTATCATCATTGCATGTTTCTCTATTTAACATTTTTTTATTTAAAACATTATTAATGTTGTAAAGGTATTTATAAAGATAATAAATGCACTGGAAAGTCAATTTAGGGGGCATTTCCCTTAATGAAAAAGGTGTTGTCTAAGTACAAGAGAGGGGTTACGCAGAAGGATGGTTACTCTAAAAAGTTTGGGAACCACTGATTTATAGCATCAAATAAACACGAAAGAACATTAGAAAGAATGTTGTTTTAACCACGGAAAGACGTCAAGTTGTGCCATGGTTTAACTAGATTTTCAAATCTGCCAGTCACCTGTTGTCTGGTGGAAAATTACCAACAAAATATGCTCAGTGGCCAAGTAAACTTGTCTGACCCTTACAGTTACATAGGCCAAGAGGCCTCAAAACACTTCTAGCTTTTATAGTAAGCAAACTAATTCTACAATTGTTTTCTATAGGATGGATAAAATACTCCATCAACAGTTGTGCATCTGTTGCACCCCTTGAAAAGGGGGAAAATATATATTAATAAATGAAGAGACAATGACTCGTGCTGCTGTCTGCGTGCTGAGCTGTATTGGCTGTGACGCACAGCATAGTTGGTGTAAGCTACTCCCGGCAGCCTTTGAGTTCCTTGAATTACATCTATTTTTTTTAGATAACTAACAGAATTAGAACAATAATAAACATCACATGAATTAATCACTTAACACTCTTAACACTTGAGACTTAACACTCTTTATGTTGCAGTTAACTTAAACTGATAATAGTTATCAACTGTAATAGTTAATCATACTGATCTTTTTTTTTTTAAACCACTACACATCACACTCTGTGCAGTGCTCAGTTATGTCTATGTAGTGAGATGCAACATTTGGAAAAATGTTTGCCCTCCTGAATCGAAGAGTGCATGAGGTCTTGATATTTTTCCAAATCTCCTCATACATGCACCACGTTTCAGGATGGTGTATTCTCTTTTACATGTGTTGAGAGATTTGTCATTGTAAGCAACCTTTTCAGGCCAGATTTCTAGCCATCTCTGATGAGAGAGACTGATGTCGTAGTATTGACTTTGCTGATTTGTGTCTGCCTTTGACTCTGGTGAATGGAAATCTGCTGAGCTGTCACTATTTGGACCTTGATCTGGGATATCCTTGTCGATTTGGCCTAGCTTGAGGATTTGCCATATGTTGTGCCTGTTTGTTCTGACAATATTATAAAGGTTCTTTGGTGAAACTTTATTATTTAGTTGTTGGCTTAAATCTGCCCATACCTTTTCTGTTGGAACTGCTATGTTTGTTTCTTTAATAATCTGTTCCTTTGCAGCACTGATGACTTTGATGATGCCATTACTTCCACAGGCTGGTTTCCTAGGCATCTGATCAAAACAGGAATTATTTTTAATGTAATGTTTAACAAAGTAGTTGGGCCAAAGGCACTAACTCATTACCAACAGGTTACATGCTTATTCATACCACAGTAATTCATATATTTGATATACAGTAATTCATATATGTATCAACCTGGGGTCAGAAAACCTAAAAAAAAAAAAAAAAATCAAACAGTACCTACATCACCAAAAGTTGATTGGGAGGGTTTCAAGAAAAAATCCTCTGCTCTCATCCAGAAACAATCTCCAGCATATTCAGTTGTCAGACAAGACAGGAACTTCAAACGGGACCGGCTTCTATGGTCAGATGAAACTAAAACAAGAGCTTTTTGGCAGCAAACCCACCAGATGGAACATCCCACACTATAAAAGCAGGCTAAACTTCCGGCTTGTTCTCTTTACCTTTCTCACCTCAGAGACCTGGTACAGGTAGGAACCAAATTAATATTGTTTATTCACCATTCAGTTCAACACCCAGGTGGTGCAAGTGCCTTGTCTCCCTGTGAACTGTGATGTTTTCTTGCATATTTATGTATTATTTAGTACCATCACTCAATTCATGCTTTATGTGCCTGTGAATTGTGATGAGATTTATTGCATTATTCTGATATTCTGAGGCTAGTTTCATACATACATACTAGACATTCAATATTATGGATTATTTCTGTTTTCTTTCAGAGTATCCATCAGTTAAACCTAGTGTATATATATTTGCATACTGGTGCAAGCCTTTTGCTTTGTGTAGGCTTGATGTGGCCTTCACTGCTGTTTGCAGTCAGAGAGTTGTGTGGGGCCTTACTTGGTATGATAGGGGTATCATGGCCTCTCAGCGTTGCCGATTTTATCAAGCAGCTATGGACCCTCATGATAGACATAGGGAATGCTCTTCATGCCAAGGGATTACTCAGTTGAGGGAGGATGTGGATAATCCCTGCAGTGCAGCCTGTGACCTGTCCAGAGAGAACGACGTTGCTGTGCTAATAGGGTATGCTGTACCTGAGCATGGTAGGGAGAGGGAAAACTCATCAGAAATGGATGAGGAATCGGCAGTGAAGGAGGATTTTCCAGTGAATACTCTCGTTACTAGAGTATTTAGTGCAGCAAAGATTGTTGGTTTGCAGCCTTCTTTGTCTGATCCAGCTCCTGTCAGGGTGTCTGGGAAGGCATATCTCACACTAATTCTACACCATTCAGGAGTTCTGCTAGTGTTCAGGAGCAGAGCTTTCGTGTCCAAAGACAAAATCCTGCCACACATCCCCAGAGGAGATCTCAGTTCCGTAGTGGAGGACAACAGAGAGAAGCTGCAGACCTGCATGGGGTCAGGGGCTGGCCGTCAACTGTTCCTCTCAACTTTCACAGGCCAGTTGGGAGAGAGTTGTCTCAGACCAATGGGTTTTATCCACAATAGCTCATAGGTATTGGCTACAGTTTCGACCCTTTCAAGGGTCCAAATGACTATTGTCAAAGACCCACTGTTGGAGCCCATATTGGTGGAAGTGGTGCAAACTCTTTTACAAAAAGAAGCAATCTCAAAGGTGCCCTTCAACGCACCTATTCAACCTATTTTATAGTTCCAAAAAAAGATGGTGGTCATCATCCCGTTCTCAACCAGTTCTTATACTTCTATTCAAAATGATTCATACAAAGATAGTAATGCAATCCAGAATGGTTCACATCTCTGGATTTAAGATGCCTATTTCCACATTCCAATCTGTCCAGAGCACAGGCCTTTTCTCTGTTTTGCTTTTCAAGGTCAAGTCTTTCAGTTCCAGGTTCTACCATTCGGCCTGTCTTTGGCACTGTGGGTGGTCTCAGGTGCCCTAGCTCCTCTTCAGTTGCGGGGTATCAAAATCCTGTCATATCTGGATGATTGGTTAATTTGTGCTCCTTCTCTAGAGCAAGTGTTTAGGAACAACGAGGAGATACTAGCTCATATTCAGTCATTGGGGTTCATGGTGAACTGGAAGGAGAACAGTCTCAACAACAGGTAAACTTCATGGGAATACATTTCAATTCCATAACAATGGAAGCATGTCTCACTCCCAAGAGAATACACAGCCCGGAGAAGGCATTAAGTCACTTCCAGAAGGGGAAGCTTGTGACAGCAGGCCTAGTCACAAGCGTTCTCGCAAGCGCTTATGTGACAAACAGATCAAGCCGTGAGAGTGTGGTTGAAGTAGCTAAATGCCCAACTCTTGCTCCACCAGCAGAAGTTGGCAACTACAGATCCTGGCAGCTATTTAGAGTTCATCGCAGAGGATGGACAGATTTGAAGCTCGTCACTCATTCTCACCATCCCTGCTCCCTGGTCAGGAATGCGTTCCACCAACTGGGCAACAGTGTCATCCTGACAAAGGCATGGAAGATGTTGATGTATTATATGTATTATGTAATCTACAACATGCATCTGAATCCTCTGGCCTGGACGTAAAGGAACTGTGCCTATAGGGTCATGAAGGTAAATTATGTACTCAATAATACATGCATTGTTAGCATTTGCTATTTGTTTTATGAAGTCTATATCAGTTTGATTCTGCTCTGAATGACTGTGTGAAAGGATTATTCTACCCTTTTGTTTTTGTTCTAACTGAAAGAATCTACTGTTTTAGGTGTGTCCTGACAAAATTCAACCTTGGAGGCGGAAGAATGTTTGTTCTTTGTAATGGTGCAATTACAGGGCTTGTCTGGAATTATGAAAGGCGTGTGACTATGGCAGAAGACTCCAGGAATGTTCAGAGAAGATTCATACTGGATTTATGACTGATCTGAAATCACATTTGACTCTTTCTTTCTTTTAAAGGACAGAGGGTTTCAAATAATCAGTTTTATTTCTCCACATTATTCAGATAACAATTAAACAGAACTCAGTCCCCCACAGGCAGATATGGAAATGTAGAAATTAAAGTTAAAGCTCCAGTTTCCTCCTGAAAAAAAGTCTGTTGGTGCCTCAGTGACTACTTCACTCAGAGAAGCTGTCAATCATGACGTCACACCCCCATTTTTATAGCATCAAATAATTAATTAAAACCAAACTTATCTGTAAAAAAAAATGAACACTTGAACTTACATCAGCGTGATAAAAACTACATAAAATGGCAGAAACCATCATTGGAAAAAAATATTTGAAGTGTTTAATTGTTTAGTTTGTCTCACATCCCATTAAATTACATGGAGAGGGCGGGGTTTATGACCTGTACTGGGACCAACCACCTGGGAGCGATCGAGACGGTTTGGCTTCACTTTTCTGGATTGGGCGTCACGTTTGAGTGTGTTAAGCCTTGGTTATACACCAGTTTGGACGTGTACGCAGACAGCTGCGGACAGCACAGAAGCGGACTGCTTGTATTTATACTATTGAAACTGTATGCTGGGGTCCACTCGGCGGACATGTTCCACACATGCACAATAGATCAGCGTGTACAGTTCCACTCATGCGCACACACTTTCTTCTTTGCCCAGACTCTGGGCAATTTACCTCTACAAATTATTGCACATCTGGCTGTCTTAATATTGTTTTAAAGGATTATTTCACCCAAAAATGAAAATTCTGTCATTAATTACTCACCCTCATGTTGTTCCACAACCATAAGACCTTCTTTCATCTTCAGAACACAAATGAAGATATTTTTGATAAAATCCAATGGCTCAGTGAGGCCTGCATTGACAGCAAGATAATTAACACTTTCAGATGAACACTGCTTCATGAAGCTTCGAAGCTTTACAAATCTTTTGTTTTGAATCAGTGGTACAGAGTGTGTATCAAACTGCCAAAGTCACGCCCCCAGTGGTGAGCCATTGAAATTTCGAAACACATATGACGTAACGAAGCCTCGTTTACTGAAATCACGTGACTTTGGCAGTTTGATAGACGCTCTGAACCACTGATTGGAAACAAAAGATTCGTAAAGCTTTGAAGCTTCATGAAGCAGTGTTTTGAAATCGCCCATCACTAGATGTTGTTGAATAAAGACGTTATTTTGTTTTTTTGGTGCACAAAAAGTATTCTCGTCGCTTCATAACATTAAGGTTGAACCACTGTAGTCACATGAACTGTTTTAAATACGTCTTTAGTAGCTTTCTGGGCATTTGAAAGTGTTAATTATCTTGATGGCAATGCAGGCCTCACTGAGCCATCGGATTTCATCAAAAATATCTTAATTTGTGTTCTGAAGATGAATGAAGGTCTTACGGGTCTGGAACGACATGAGGGTGAGTAATAAATGACTTTTTTGGGTGAACTAACCCTTTAATGTGTTTTGAAGTAGCCGTGGCTTTGGAGAGCTCTGAAGGGACGGTGGGAATTTAAGCTTTCAAAACTAGCTTGTTACTAGCCTCTTCGAAATTGCCTACCCTACCTTTAATATTGTTCTCAAAGGGTTAGCACAAAAACGTTATTTATACATAGTTGTATGTAGAAGGTTTTTTAAATGTCCTCATAATGTTATGAGAAAACGTTCTTATAACAACATTATTGGAACATTCTTGAAACATTTAGAATGTCAACTAACTTCAAATTAATAAGGTTGTGTGTGCTATTTTAAAAGAACATCCTTGGAACGTGTGTAAAAAGGCAAAATATAGCTTATTTTTTCAAACACTTAATGCATTTGAGTTTATCTTACGAAGTCCATTAAGCATAAACGTTTAATTCCATGTTCTTACATTGTTATTCCATTGGAAGCTTAATTTGTCTGAAATGCATGTTCGTCTCCTGCAGAGGGCGGTATCCATGAACAAACTCCTCCTCCTCCTCCTCCTGCATTGACGCAATGAGAGGGGGAAATGCTCTCATTTCCGAGTCGTTTCCGTTACTTAAAACATCTTGCGATAAAGTCCGCTGGTCACGATTCGGAGATGATGTGTGCGCGCGATCTCAGACAGAGGATCAGTGCAGTACAGTGACATACAGGAAGCGCGCGACTTCAACTCAAGGACACCACATCAATCTCAACGGTATGAGCTGCAATTATTATGTGTTTACTTTATTTGTTAGGTCTGTTCAGCAATAATGGAAGCCATTCGATTCAATACAGTGCAGTGTGTGTGTGGATGTCTGTCTATGACTGCGCTTCATGTATACGTGCTTATGTGTTTTGTCTCAGTGTTTGTTTCTTTGTGTGTGTCTGTTGGAGTAAACCCGACCGTAGAGATGATGAAAACTGTTACATTGTGATAAAATGTCTACAGACGTTCACCACAGCTGTAGCCTATATTTTCAAAATAACCATCAAAATATGGTTTTAAGTATATCCTGATATTATTTTATTATGAAGAGGACATCCATTGATGTCCAATACATTTGCATGGCTATTTGCATTTATTTGCACCATTCCCAGTATCTGAGTCCAAAGTTGAACAAGCAGCATGCATTTGTACATTGATACAAATACACACTGTTTAAATTCACTTTACATTACATATATATTCAGTGTTATGACTTCAATCAAATCTCTTAGCAACTGTATCAGTGTGACACTCAGTACACTCATGTGTTGATACAGGTCTCTGAGGCACTTCCTTATCAAGCTGTGATTTGATTTGCACAGAGACATCTGTCTGTCAGTGTCCTTGGGTGTTCTTCATAAGTTTTTGTCCCAATTAGAGTTCTTTTTTAGGTTTGATTTGACCTGATTTTGACTTGACCTGTATAGTGTTGAAACATTACTGGCATACTTATAAAACAGCATCACTGTGACTATGCAGTTTATATACTGTAGCTTATCTTATGTATGTGTGATTCACAGGTCTCCGGTATGGCAGAGTTGCTGCGGTTACTCCTGAGCGTGGCAGAAAAAGCAGCCAATGTGGCACGCGTCTGTCGACAGGAAGCGCCGCTTTTTGAACTCCTGGTACAGGAAAAGACAGGAGCTGACAAAAACAAGAAATTCATCCAGGACTTTAAGACACTTGCTGATGTGGTGATACAGGAAATGATTCGCCATGATGTTTGTGCCCAGGTTCTTAAAAATAAAGCTTTCAATGAAATCAGAAATAATTTCAGTCAAACCGGTTAGTTTGTCTTAAGTCCTAAACATTCTCCATTCTTGTTTTATAGTTTCCAGAATTGATCGGCTTTATTCATGGAGAGGAGTCAAACAAGTTTGAGAATGGGCTTGGTGAGTTACCTTGAGGTGCTTTGATTCATGCTGCACTTGAAAGGATTTCAGTATGCAATAGGGGTTGCACCGACTAGTCGACTTGAATGCTCTGCCATAACGCTTTAAGCTTGACGTCAACTAGTCGCTGGTCCTATACAGGGTCCTATAGAAGTCCACATTTACACTCTCCGAAATGACAAATAACTGCATACTCTGAGAACGCTCCACAAGACGTGTGATTATACCATCTGGACGGGAGAATGCACGTTTTAAACAGCTTATTGTACAGACAAGTTAATGCGTTCTGCGCTGTAACGCATACTCGAAGACTCGTACATGACGCACAGATCGCATGCACAGGATCATTCAGTAGCGCGGAAATGTATTGTCAGCGCTGTTCTGTGATTTCTTAATAAAATAGCTTAGAAACTGAAACGTTCAAGCATATATTTCTTAGTAACTAAAACACACAGCTTCACTATTAGTAGAGAGATGCTGCCAGGTAGAATTAACTCACACGCAATCGCTCTCACTAATGCATTCATATAAATGTAATCTTTACCGTGTTGTCTGTATCTGATTGAGAACGAGCAGAAATCTGTGCGAAATATAACGACCCAAAGACAAAAGAACTGATAAAAATGAGCTGTTATGTAGGAGCAATAGTGCTGTGGTGGGCAGCGCTGTCATATGCCATAACTGTGCACAAGGCAACACGTTGCAGTCTCAGCTGTCAGCTCAAGGTTCAGGCTTATGTGTTCATTAATGATGTCATCAGCGACTAGTCGACTCGACTTTAATCACATAAATGTCAACTTTAAAAAATCATCCCCTAGTGTGCAATTGTAATTCAATTTTCACCACTCTTTTGGCTCTTGATCTTTGACTCCTAAAGTCGGCGTGAAACGGAAGACTTGAAAATCTTTTCTTACTTATTGTGATGTGTATCTGAGTGAAATGGCTTCTGGAAGAAAAACAATTGATTGGATGGTTGTGGTTTGCTATTGGTGGATCTCATGTGAGTGACAGGTTGCCCCGCCCTTGTCATCAGAGAAGAGAAGAAATGTTGCTGCAAGAGGGAGGGGAAGTTATTTTGATTAATGTTACGAGGCATATGAATTTAGAAAAATTATGTGCACAGATAAATCATTTATAATAAAAACTGCAATAGAACAAGAATTGACAATTTTGCTTTCATAGTGACTTGAAAACTGAAATATGAAAAGATGGCATATTGTAGTAGATTGTCGTACAATGTACACATTTCAAGTTGTTTTGATGATTATTTGGAAAAGTAGAATCAGATAAAATTATGAAATTGTTAAAATGGGTTAAAGTTTTAAACTTAATCAGATTAAATTAGAATTGAAATACTATGTTGAGCTGTGGTGTCCTTGTAGCAGTGGTATAAGAAACTACATAATTTCATAAAGGAACCAAGTGTTCTGTTGTAGACCACATCGGAGTGGCCTAGTACAGAGACTGTGGGACTCCCTGTTAGGATACATGATGCAGAAAGAAAAAAAAACCTTTGTAAGTGCAGTCACGAGCCCTGTTTACACTAAACTCAAGCAAAGGGCTTTCCGATTGCAGTTTTTAGCTTGGTTCATGGGGGTGTGTATGACAGGATTTGATTTGGGGTTATGCAAATCATTTTAAAATCAGATGGGTAAAAATGAGCTGTTGGGAAGCCACTTGGGAAGTTGTGGCCGTAGCACCTGGTAGGCAAATGGTTGAATGATGTAGTAAAAAGTCATAGATATCATTATGGAGTATGTTATGAGGATATTGGAGGACCCGAGGAATACTTAGCATGAGATAGAAATGCATATGTCTGTTTTGGCGAACTTGTCGCCTTTCGGCAAAATTCGCCATTCTGACATTGAAATAGGCCATTTATTTGATATTTGCCTAATAAAGTAGCGCAGAGCTGCTTTGTGTACAGGAGTAACTGCGGTAACTTTGTGGTAATAAGTGCCACTATAACTGCCATAGGCCATTAAGAGCTGTGCTTGTAAACCTCACTCCCCTGATCCTAGAGGCTGTGGTCGTTAGCCTCCTCATTAGAGTGCCCGACCTCCATGCTGGAGACCAAGGTTCGTGCCCCGCTCGGAGCGGGTTGAGTAGAACCGGTTGAACCACATCATCTCTCGGAGAGTGAATTTGCATTTTGATTCAGCTCATATGTTGTTTATTTAACATGCATAATCTTTTATTAGGCTGAAACCTGAGGTTTACTATTTATAAAACTTTTTGTTTTTGAACGGCAAAATTGTTTAAATTGTATTTTTTGTGGTCATATTACAGTTTACCATGTTACCATGTTGTTTGAAAAAAAAAAAAAACATTGCTTCCTAACAAACATGCAGTTCTATTCTAATTTCTAAATTTTCTGAAACTATTTTGGGCATCTTTGCTTCTCATACTTTATAATTATGCTTCTGTGATGGCAAAGAACACTCAAACTCAGAGCTAGTCAGTGTATTAAATAAATAACTGGAGTTTCTGTGTGATTGTATGCCAATCAGGGGAGAGTGTTACTGTGACAGTCTGTGCTCAGGAAGAGGACACAACTGCTCTTTTGGCTAAAGTTCTGGATGGCGATCGAGCGGCCGCGTCACTCCTGAGCAAGGCGATCCATCAGGACCTTCAGCTCCGAGACGAAACGGCTGAATCTCTACAGCTGTCAATCAGCCCAGCTGATTTGGGCATCTGGATTGATCCCATTGGTAATGTATTTGTTATTTTCTCTCCATCTGTTTACTTGGCTACCAATTTCCCTCAAACAACTAAATAACATAAAATTAATTCAATTTGTTTAACTTAGATATTTACTTTTACATGTACAGTATTCATTTAGCGAACACTTTTATACAAATGAGAAACATCACAAGCAGTTTGTAATAGAGCCAACAATATTCATAGTACACAATACCAGGTCTAGTGTACTCCACATAACTAACCAAATATGAATGCTGAGCATCATCTGAAAGACTCTGTGTTGAGTTCAAAAGTGAGCCCTAACTTGTATTGTTGCATCTTTTAGTATTTTCTACATTCAGCACTAAGTTCAAACCAAAAGTTAATTTTAATGACATTTTTAAGACAGTCTTAACTTATCAGATATGTTTATGCATCAGTGTGTCATTGTTCAGAACTAGTTGCAGACATGTACAGGTGATATTCAATGCGAAACATGAGAAACTGGGACTGAAACTTAAAACTGGAAAATGTTGTTTGTAGACATTTAACAAATAATGTTTTGAAACAAGGCAACTGGTTTTGCACAAAGCACCTGGAGAATGGAAGAAAAAGAAAGAAAAGAAGTTCAAACAAGTTGAGCCTTATTTTTTTTCTTGATGTGTTGTTCAGGTTATCAACAGATATATTTGGTTATTTTCTTTGAACAGATGGTACAAGTCAGTACATTGAAGGGAAAGAGGAAGAGGAGCCGGATGAAGGCTTTTGTCCTTCCGGACTCCCGTGTGCTCTGGTTCTGATTGGGGTTTACTTACGAGCCACTGGTCAACCAGTCATGGGTGTCATAAACCAGCCGTTCAACCGCAAAATCTCCGCGGGTAAAGGGTAAGAGTGCTGCTTTACTGTGTGTAAATGTAGTCACAGCTAAAGGGATTTATTACACCCTAAAAATAATTCAGTGGCTTTATAAATATTACAATAATAAAATTTCTAAATGTCAGTGATTGTTTGAGTTGGATACACCAGAAAATGCCATAAAAAATTAATTTTAAGTCTAAAATGTACATATATAGCTATAACTAGAATTATTACTTATTTTCATATCAATATTATTCATCTTTAACAACAACAACTTAAGAATTTGAGTAAGCTGGTCCTGGATAGTGTTAACACATGTATTGTTGCACTATTGTTTTAAAATTACTAATATTTTCCCCTCTGCTGTGCTGAAAATGTGGGTACAGCTTTGGTTTTACATGGAAACTAATGGGGGTCAATTTGATCAGCAATTTGCCAAAAAACACACACACAGGTTTGTTTTGCTATCTTAGTGAGGACTCTCCATAGGCATAATGGTTTTTATACTGTACAATCTGTACAATCTATCCCCCTACACCTACCCATCACAGAAAACATTCTGTATTTTTACATTTTTAATAAAACATTATTTAGTATGTTTTTAAAGCTATTTTAAATATGAGGACTCATGAAATGTCCTCATATTTCATGTTTACATCGTAATACCAGTGCAATACCTATGTCATTATACAAATTTGTGTCCTCATAAATCACACACACACACACACACACACACACACACACACACACTTGTCTGGTTCACTATCCTCCTAGGGACTCTCCATACACGTAATGATTTTTATACTGTACAAACTGTATATTCTATCCCCTAACCCTAACCTTACCCCTTAACCTACCCATCAAAGAAAACTTTCGGCATTTTTACATTTTCAAAAAAGAAAACATCATTTAGTATGTTTATTAATCCATTTCCCACATGGGGACTGCTGGCTGGTCCCCATAATGCAGTTGATCTCAGATTTTACTATCCTTGTGGGGACCATTTGGACCACATGTAATATAAACCTGTACACACAAAACCTAAAGATTCATGTAAAAACAGAAAACCTCTATTGTAGCTTGTCAGAGACTAAAAAAATAAAATATGGGAAATGATGATCTGCTGTTGTTAAAAAGGGGTCAATTATGAATATTTTTATTCAACATTAGCTGCACAGTCACAAAAAAAACTACCTTGATGATGTTTTTTTTTTTTTTTTTGTCATGACTACTTGTAGTGACTTTGCACACTGATGTAAAAATAACTACAACTAACTATAAATAGTATCTAAAATTATTTGTGTAAACAGTATTTATGTAAATACTGCCTTTTTTATGTCTGGTTCTCAAACCCTCATACTTCTTTTCAGTGCAGCAACAAACTAGTAATTGAGATCCAGAAAAGTAACTACCAAAAACTTCATTTCACAGACTTTTTGACTGAGAAACTCAAATTAATGAAGAAATAGAGAATTCTGCCTGGATGATTCAGGAGACGAGTCTTCAATTTTGAGTAAACCTCAAATCTTCAATTTTATAAGTACTCGTGTATTGCAAGTTTTAGTGTTTCAAGCTCCAATGAAGGTTTTCTGTTTTTACCTGACTCTGATGTTTTTCATAGTGTTGATTTTACTTTATTTTTTTTTTGTGAATTGCATGGAAACCAATACAATCAATAGCAGCTTTTCCACCGACTGGACGAACGTTTCCAGTTATATTTCCACTTGAATTCTCAACAGAGTTGGAAAATGAAACCATATCCGGTACCGCTGGGCTGCATCGACACAGAATGGAACGTTTAAGCAAAGAGCTTTGGCCTGATGGTGGAAAAGCAGCTAAAGTAACAAAGATGTGTTTTGGAAAGGCTGTACAAATTTACACATCAAAATGTTGCATCCGCATTTATGCGAAAAAAATCACAAAATTTCAAGATGAAATAAATTATTAAACCAGTGCTGTTGAGTGTGGCTCAAAAGCCACTTTTCCACCATCAGGCAAATCCATTCTTGTTGCTTAAGTGTTCAATTCCTTGACGATCCGGCTCAGCCAGTACGGATATGGTTTCATTTTCCACGGTGGGGCCAATAACAGAGTTCTTTGGAATGTAATACAAATGCGTCAGTCGTTGCCCTGATAATGCAAGAGTTCACAGACAGTATGAGATGTAAATAGAAACCCTGTTATGGAGGATGATCAGATATTTCTTTTAATTTTATAATTAACTTGTGTAACATAAAGGGGTGGTTGATCATGATTTCACTTTTTTAACTTTAGTTAGTGTGTAATGTTGCTGTTTGAGCATAAACATCATCTGCAAAGTTACGACACTCAAAGTTCAATGCAAAGGGAGATATTCTCTGTTATAAAGAATGATGTTTAAGGACTACAACAAACGGCTGGTAGGGACTACAACGAGCTTCTTCCTGGATTAGTGACATCACTAAACCTAAAATTTACATAAACCCTGCCCCTGAGAACACACAACAAAGGGGGTGAGGCCATGATGGGCTGCTTTAGAGAAGAGGAAGAGTTGTTGTAGTAGAGTGTTGTTGCCATGACGTCATTTTACACCGGATTGCTTCTCAAACGAGGGTCAAATGTTAGTCGATGAGTTGAATCAACTCCACAGCAACTACATAAATTTAGCCACTAACCATTCAGAAACGTCCAGTTTCACTCTAAAAGTTGTAACTTCTTCCTGAGTCTCTCCATCAGTGTCGACTCCGGTTTGAACAATGTAAGGCTGAACACCGTTACTGACAATCCTCATTTTGGCTGCGTGAGATTCTCCAGCTTTGTTGTTGTTGAGAAACCGGAGTACAAACTGATAAAGGTCTGCCCTCTTCTGGAAAGGGGGCCGGGAGCAGCTGCTCATTTGCATTTAAAGGGACAGACACAAAAATGGCGTGATTTTGCTCACACCCAAATAGGGGAAAATTTGACAAGTTATTATAAGTATTTTGAGCTGAAACTTCATACACATTCTGGGGACACCAGAGACTTGTATTACATCTTGTAAAAGGGGCATTATAGGTCCACTTTAACTTTGTTTTAAAGGGTTAGTTCACCCAAAAATTAAAATTCGGTCATTAATTACTCACCCTCATGTCGTTCTACACCCGTAAGACCTTCGTTCATCTTCCGAACACAAATTAAGATATTTTTGATAAAATCCAATGGTTCAGTGAGGCCTCCATTGACAGCAAGTTCATTTACACTTTCACACGCCCAGAAAGCTACTAAAGACGTATTTAAAACAGTTCATGTGGTTCAACCTTAATATTATAAAGCATTGAGAATACTTCTTGTGTGGCAAAAAAAAATAAATAAATAAATAGCGTCTTTATTCGCAGCATCTAGTGATGGGTGATTTCAAAACACTGCTTCATGAAGCTTCGAAGCTTCACAAATCTTTTGTTTCGAATCAGTGGTTCAGAGTGCATATCAAACTGCAAAAGTCACGTGAACTATTGAAATTTCTAAATACTTGTGACGTAACGAAGCCTCATTTACTAAAATCATGTGATTTTGGCGCTCTGAACCACTGATTTGAAACAAAAGATTTGTAAAGCTTCGAATCTTCATGAAGCAGTGTTTTGAAATCGTCCATCACTAGACATTGTTGAATAAAGTCGTTATTTCGTTTTTTTTTTTTTTTTTTTTTTTTTTTTGGGTGCACAAAAAGTATTCTCGTCGCTTTATAATATTAAGGTTGAACCACTGTAGTCACATGATCTGTTTAAAAATATTTTTAGTACCTTTCCAGGCATTGAAAAAGGGAGTGTTATTGCTGTCAATGCAGGCCTCACTGAGCCATCGGATTTCATCAAAAATATCTTAATTTGTGTTCCGAAGATGAACGAAGGACTTACGGGTGTGGAACGACATGAGGGTGAGTAATAAATGACAGAAATTTCATTTTTGGGCGAACTAACCCCTTTAGGCTTGTTTCCATATAGCTGAAGTGTTAATGTAGTACTACTTATTTGTCCTGCATTACTTTCTGCATAATTACCTATTAATGACAGACCATTATTCTAAAGTGTTACTGAAAGATTGAAGCTATTATGACCTAATACCAAATGAAATATGTAGGTTACTGGATTACTTCATGTCTTTATTTTGTCCTGATTGCAGATGGAAAGGCCAACACATCTGGGGTGTTTCCTATGGAGATGTGAATGTTTGCTCGTACATGCGGTGCAGGCCGTCGAATCCACAGAAGAGCGAGTGTTTGTCGGTGCTGCTGAGCTCCAGCGAGAGGCCCGCTGTCAAGGATGCGCTCGCGGCGCTTCCCAACGGCTCGCTGATGTACGCGTCCGGCGCGGGATACAAGATCCTGTGCGTGGTCCAGGGTCTGGTGGACGTGTATGTGCTGTCAGAGGGCAGCACGTTCAAGTGGGACTCGTGCGCTCCTCATGCGGTGCTGCGGGCGCTGGGCGGCGGCATCTCCGATCTGAGCGAGTGCCTGCGCGCCCACCTCAACGGACACAAGGGACACACCGCTGAACTCACCTACCACCAGCCCCACAACCACAGCCAAGGTGTGGAGAGATGGGCCAACCAAGGAGGAATCATCGCCTATTTGGACTCCAGCATAATTGATAAAGTCATGGCGGCACTTGCTGGAAAGATATGACAAAAATATTATGATACTCAAGTTATGCAAGTTTGTGTATGTTTGTATTTTGTTTTTGCATAATCTTATGTGATTTATGATTCTAGTTTTATAAGATATAGTGACATATTCAAGTATTAATTTAAAGCTGTAGCTTATCAGGAGAAAAAAGATATCTTAATACTTGTCTGCCCAGTTTTATTTTTTGGAAGAAGTTGGTTATATTTTCAAGAGAAAAGGGAAAGGAAAGCAATCACTGTTTGCCTCATTACAGATGATATCACACATTTTACAGTTACTGCTGGTCACCTGAGACAAAAGGAAAGCTAGAAACTCACAGTTCTATGGGTTTGGATTATCATACGTAACACATGGACATTCATGCCCTTTTATGGTGCTGCTTTTGACCTCTTTATATTTCACTCTGAAAAAGACATAAACATAATGAGTACAATGAGAGCTCTCACCGGAACAACATTTGGCTTGAATTGTACTTTACGGTCTCATTCTTGACCTTTATGGACATGAATTTTTCAAACCTAAAATATTCTGCAAGAACTTGACCATATTAAAATGTACAAAATATTTCAAAATATTATTGTCTGTTAAATACACAACTGGTCAAAAGTAATTAATAATTAAACAATTTTAAGTATTTTCTGCTCATCAAGGCTGGATTTATGTGATCAAAAATACAGTAAAAACAGTAGTATTGTGAAATATTATTACAATATAAAATAACTTGTTTTAAAATGTCATTAATTGTCATGATTGTTATTAAGTGTCACATGATCCATCAGAAATCATTCTAATTTGCCGATCTGCTGCTCAATTATTAATAATAGTTTAACACTGATAACAAGAACCATTTTTGTGTTTCAGCACAGAGGAATATCAATGCCCTTTTATGTGCAAAGACCATCAAAAAGATCCTCATCTAATTCCCTCTTGGCTTCGTGTCAGTGCCAGTGTGCTTATGACTGGATAAGGATCCAAAGCGTCACTTTATACTGTACACATGCAGGTCATGTGATTTGAGTCAGTTTATAGCAAATACTGGATAAACCTGATCAAAATTGTGAGGTTACAAATCACATTTTCACATTAACAAAACCTCTTTGGCTTAATTCTTTAATGTGTCAAAATATCCACAATCAGCAGTGAGGAAATTTACTTTTAAAAGTGATACGTTACAATATTGCGTTACTCCCTAAAAAAGTAAGTATGTGACTTAGTTACTTTTCATGTAATGAGTTATGTTACTTTCTCTCAGCTGGCTGAGGCTTGCTCTCTTGCAGGCCCGGGTGTTTTCTTTTTTGCAAGTGTTCAATGCAGTAATGCATTCAACAACACAGCATAAATAACATCCACCTTCATTTTAATATAAAAACACATTTAAAATATTATATTCTGAGCACTTGTAATATTTCCTGACCCCCTAGAGCAGGGGTGGGGAACGTTGATCCTGGAGAGCCACTGTCCTGCAGAGTTTAGCTCCAACCTTGAAAAAAACAACCACCTGCCTGTAACTTTATTAATCCTGAACACCCTGATTAGCTTCAGGTGTTTAATTAGGGTCCAGGATCAACGTTTCCCTAGAGCGAAAAAAAGATCTCTTAACCCTGACAAAAACTGAAAGTAATATTTTGTTACTTTTGCATGTTTTGTCTGCACATGCATGAAGACAGAAAAGTATTTTAATTTTGCAGTTTAATACGTTTAAGCAAATTATTTAAACTGAATTGTAATGCGTTACTTTACTCATTACATCAAAAAAGTAATCTGATTAGGTAATGCACGTTACTTGTAATGCATTACAGCAACACTGTCCACAATTATTTTCGCATGAACGGTAGATCGAAATGAGTGTAATAAAGTTATTAGCCTTGCAAAAGACATAAAAATGTTAATTTGACAATTGTTTGTGGTTCTAAATGGTACTAAGTACAATATCACCTGGAACCAAGTCTGACATATTATAGTGCCACACTGCATTAATACATTATTTCTTCACAAAGATTTGATCGGTTTTAAATCCATAGTAATGAATAGAAAAAGACGCCACAACCCAAAACACCAAACCGACCAGCTGCAGACAAGAAGGCCAATGGCACGAGAAGTGATCGGTTAAATATGTATCTTTTAAAAAATATAAAAACAGATTGTGCTAATTTGATCTTGTTCTGTTCTTTATGTAATGGATTTAGGTTGGGCGGTTCGAATGAGGGGTTGCATTGGTGCCGTGACCCGGATGGGAGTGGGGTTTAGGGGATTGAGTGTAACGGACGTAGGCCAGTAAGAACTGTGCATGTAATCCTCACTCCCCTGATCTCAAGAGGTGCTCTAGAGACTGTGGTCTTTAGCCTCCTTGTTAGAGCGCCCGACTCCCATGCCAGCAGACCCGGGTTCAAGTCCCACTCGAAGCGGCCAATTCAAACAATAGGGGTTGTATTGGTGCCATGACCCGGATGGGAGTGGGGTTTAGGGGGTTGAATGTAACGAATGTAGGCCAGTAAGAGCTGTGCATGTACCCTCAAGAGGCGCTCTAGCTACTGATGCTAGAGATTGCGACCTTTAGCCTCCTTGTTAGAGTCGAGTTCCGCTCAAAGTGGGCGGTTCGAACAGGAGGAGTTACATTTAGTTACAGTCACTGAAGTGAGCACAATGGAAATGCAAATCTTATGGTTTCTGAGTCAATCACTGAGAAGCAAACAATATTTTACAATTTCAACAAAAATCAATGTTACCCTCGTGAAGGGATATTTTGAGCATGAATAAAAAAGTTGAGCTGCATATGGGCTTTAATCATTGTCCTAATGTCAGCTAAGAATTGCAACACATTCTATGAATGAAAGTAGTAACAGTATTTCTAGAGCAAAGTCTGCAGCTGAAGCCACTGAACAGCTGCAGTGCTTTTATGTGGCACATTTACTTTACAGTAGAGTTTAATGCAGAAACGTTACACTTGCACACGCTCAGGAGCAAAGCATTTGAGCAAATCAGCTTTAATATAGGAGGGTTGGGGTAAAAGGCAACAACATACCAAATCATAGGGGGGGAAAGTGTCCTGCACATTTTAACCACTTTAATGATTGTCTGAATCTAGAGTGATCTTGAGCATTTTCTTGCATATACATTTAGATCACTCTCTACAACCCCTTCTGTCTGGAGTAACCTTCATATAATCACAAAATACATTTGTATTGACCTCAAACAGACTGCTTAAACTCTCCTCAAGTACAGTAAACCGTGTAATGGATGCATGTGTTTTAGAAGGAGTGGAATATTGCACACAATCAGTCATACAAATAAAATTTACAACCGCAATTGTCAAACAATAAAAAGCAACGTCTGTGCTTGTTGTTTAGACAAAAGTCAATTTCATATTTTGTTTAAAAGGTCAGTAGTGCAATAATAAACTGTATAATGTTTTATTTCTAGTATGCCACTTCAATTATCAGCTGTGAATAGAAATTAAATAAAACTTGGCATTGTTAACAGAAAGATTCTGCTGTAAAGCAAAAAATATCAGCCTGAAAATCTGATGAAAGGTAAACATTTACAAAACTGAAATTTACCCCAAAGATAATGGAAACAACCATTGATTTAGTTCGGGTCAACTACTGTTAGTGTAGTTAGTCATTTTTAGCCTTCAAGATCATTTCATCGGTAAACGTGCTGCTAATTTATCATGCACAATTTTTAAATAATTGAGTAACCGCATTAAACCATTATATCCATCGCTACTCTTTTAACAGTGGAGCCTGACAAAGAGCAAAAAAACAAAAACAATTTGATTTAATTTCTGGAACGTACAACCTCTTCAAATCGTTTTATTCTTGGAATTGATCATTTCCTTTAAAGACTGTTGTTAAACAAGCGCATTTAACAGAATTAAAACTGAACACGAAAGCATCTCTGAGAACACATGACCCTGAACACACATGCATTGGTATGTTTCAGCTTAACAGAGGCAAAGCTGTCCATGTCTTAACTTATATTGGGCCTACTGTAAAAATGAAGAAAAAAAAAACTGAACAAAGACATCAGGTTTGGACACTAATGAATCTGTTGGCAGATGAATGAAATAATCTTTAAAGATGATTCCTGAGTGTTAAGAAGTGGTCAAAAATTAAAAGTGGACTTCTTAAAGGGAGGCTCTGGGATTTTCACATCAAAACCCATTTTTTTAACTTAACTTCAAAATCTATGCATCCAGACATTTAAGGTCTACATGATTTCATTTGTGCTTTAAGTAATTTAAATTTTGATTTTTTTTTTTCCTCACTCTAAATATAATGCACATTGGAGTAGAGTTGTCAAAAATACTGACTTGGGCATCAAGTCACTACTGAAATTTTAAAAACATGACACTGTTGAGCGGATTTGTAGACACTTGATTGGCCACTGTGTTTACACGCTCATCAGAAATACATGTGATTGGCTTCAATGATCAACGCTTCAAAAACATGTTGTAAACAGACATCAGTGACACTCTTCACTGAGTGCTTACACAGATACACACGGGAGTGTTTCAAAGCAGGCGTCTATCAGCGGACCGGTCAAAACGCTTTCAAATTCAAACACTTCCTTGTGCTTTCAAACACTCCAGTGCGTTGATCATTGTAGCCAATCACAGATATTTCTGATGAGTGTGTGAACAAAATGGCCAATCAGAGGTATTTATGAATCTGCTCAAAGCGTCACATTTTTAAAATTTCAGTACCGGTATAGAAGTCGGTACTTATGACAACACTACAGCTGCAGCTCCAGCACAACCTAAAGCAAACAAGTCAACAGATCCATGAAGCAGGCAGAGCATTTGATGGAAAAATCCCACTAGAATCTTCCATCTTCTGATTTAAAGTTTCACTCAATCATGTGAGCAGTTGATCCGTCTCAAGAATACCAACCCATATCTTGTCATTTTTTAATTAAAATATTTGTAAATTTATGTGAAGTGATTTAAACAATAGAAAAAAAAAAAACCAACAACAACTATCCACCTGAAGAAAACAAACTGGTTTTAATGTTGAACTGTTGAATTCTGGGGCTTGAATAACTGGTATTCTCAGGATCTCATGAGCTCTAAATGATACGCCCAGGAACACTGGGAAATCTCAGCTACATGTTCTTTCTGTTCTCTTACCAGTAGCAGATGAAGAGAAAGTCATCCCTGAGGTCTGTGTGCGATTTATACATTAATCCTAATGTGATCGTATCGCAAAACATTTAGCCACTTCGCCAACATTTTCCATCAGATTCAAGCCTGGCAAAAACAGAGACATTTTTAAAGTAAAACTGGGTAAAAATTGGTCATCATTACCCTCACGTTGTTCCAAACTCTGATGCTGTGATTTTTTTTTTTCCAGAGGAACACAAAAGAACAATTTTTAGAATCTTCATGCAGTTGTTTTCCAAAAGCAAAGTTATTATTCACTGCTATTCATCCCTCCACTGAAACCCTGACTACAAAAGCTTTGACCTCTTTCTCCCTAAACACCATTGGTTGTCATGTATCCCATGACCATTGCATTAAACCTGGGCCAAATTTGATAGTTATGATGGAGAAGAACAGCTTGAGCATCTTGAGTTTGGGTCGTCACACAAAGACATCTGAAAACATAAGTCACATGGACTACTTTTACGATGTTGGGTATTTTCCGTTCTTCTTGTGCTGTGAGAAAATCCAATGGAAAAACAAAAGGCATAAAGGTTTGGAACTGCATGATGGCGAGTAAAGAGTCCATTTTTAACGTTGGGTCAAATATTCTTCAGATACACCAGGAGTCTCTACGCACGAGTCCTTCCGTTTCTTGAAAGAGTGTGATTTCAAATGCTTGAACGTACATTAATTTGTGTCAAAACAAGAGATAAAAAAAAAAAAAAAAAAAAATAACTTCAAACATGAAACGGCAAGATCTTCTTCTTGCGTCTCTCTTCGCTTGCTCCTCGACGAAATTCAATGCCATTTCATTCTGTATCAGGAAGCTTCAAAGCACCAACACTGAATGTTCAAACGAGGCCAAAAGATTTTGTCCTCGTTTTGATCCACTAGTTGGCCAATATCGTGTCACAGCATGGCAACAGACAGCGCTCCACCCCTGCGTAATTTTACGTTTCTCAGCGCTGGAATGGCTTGCGAACTTTCTTTCGCCGGCGCGGGGGTTTTCCTCCTTCAGTCCAGTGTTCGCTGGGGTCGCTCCGCTGAGCCCCTGGGCTAAAGAACCCGGTTTGTGGAGACGACCCTGAAAACATGTTTGCAGTCCCTGCAGCTGCTGCAGAGGCAGGAGGCGGCGGGTTTCCTGTTGGGAAGAAGCCTCCATTAGCAGACGCGTCACTGGGAGCTCCGCCCTGGAAGAAGCGGCTGAAGAAGTCCTGCAGGTCCGCAGGTGAGCCGCCACCTGCTGCATGATCTGGCGCGGATCTAGAGGACACAGACATGAATGCTTACAGTGAAGACTGTCATAAGCTGCAAGAACCTTTTTGCATTCTTTGATTTTTTTTCTCATTTTTCTTACCGCAGGAAAATCTACTCTTAAAGTGTAGACTTGTATGGCTTAATATAACATAAATGATGTCTCTTACTGAAATATGTAGTAGAAAACCCATGAAAGGATAATGGGGGGCGCCATTTTGATTAGGTGCACAGTGCGTTCTATGTCGATGATGTCAAATGGTTGCAGATGGTGAGCTACTGACACTACCCTGTTGCTATTTTTACCGCAACACAACTCGGAATGGACTAGGTGCACAAGATGGCGCCGGTGAGCTGTGGCGATTCGACTGTGCGCATGGTTACTTCCGCTCGTGCCCTTCTGGTCTTAGCGACGCTTGCATTTGGTGCAAGATGAAACTTAAATATGAAACTTGGCTAGATATAATAGTTTTTTTTTAATTAAAGAGAAGATGGTGGTCTATCAGAGATGAAAGAAAGCATCCTTGTTGATATATTATTGTGTATATTACTGTGCGGAAATTCAACGAGATACACGGAGATACGCGATCGTTGACTTCCTGTTGATTATGCGGTTCAGGCTCAGCGGTGATCCACAGGGATTTCTTTATCCATCCAAAACACTCAAGTGTGTAATATATCTCCTGATTTTGTTCTGACAGCTGGTGGACTAAATGGCTCAAAAACTGCCTTCTCTTTCAGCGTGGAACAACACTCGACCTTGATGAAGATCTAATGTTTGCTATTGTCAACCGAAGCATCAATCCTCATCAGAGATATAAATAAACATGGGAATATGATATGGACTCAGTGTATGCTTAAGTAACTTGATTTGGTAACATTATTATCGCTAACTGTATTATTTAGTAGCCAATGTAATTTTTATGTGTTCGTATTTCCCCTGTGCGTTTCTATTAATTTATTTAGTTCAAGTGAGAGGAGTAAAGAGCATCTGTTGCATACATCATTATCTGTCTCGTCTAAGCAGCAAAAAACGTATTTTAGGTAAGCGAAAATATATGCGCAGAATTTAGAAAATTGTATTTATGGAAATAAATTTATCACAGGGCAAACGTGTGAATGTTCACAAGGCATTTTATGCAGACAACTCTATTCGTAGTTGTATATTTACAGGCATTATTGTCATTGTATATGCGTATGCACCATGAGTTCGTTAATCTAACCCATGCATGCATGCATTTAAATGCCATTGGCTCATGTGATTGTACTGTATATCTTGTTGTATTTTAAGTGATATAACAGATTCTATAAACAACTATAAGAGATCATTTTCGGCTTTCTCCGGCACTCTGCACCGGCATAAAGCGAAACCGGAAGTGTATATGCATACACTCACTGATCGAAATCCAACATGGCGTCCACGTGCAACTAGTCCATATAATACATGATGCCACATTGTGCGGCTTTTTTTGTAATTGTCAGTCGAAGGGCTTCTGGATCTTAGTGCCGCTTTTGATACTGTCAATCACAATCTGTTACTCAAACATCTGGAAACTGTCTTTGGTGTTTCTGGGACCGTTTTAACATGGTTTAGATCTTACCTTTCTGATCATCAACAGTTTGTATGTTTGAGTGGATTCCGGTCTGTGACCGACTTTGTCTGTACGGGTGTTCCTCAAGGTTCAATCTTAGGCCCCTTACTTTTTAGCATTTACATATTTCCACTTGGATTGCTTTTAAGATCACTTGGGCTTAATTATCACTTTTATGCAGACGATACTCAGATTTATATTCACTCTAAGCCTAGTCAAAATTTGGACCTTACTTTTTTAACACATTGTATTTCTGAGATAAAAACATGGATGTCCCAAAACTTTTTGTGTCTCAATAGTGATAAGACAGAGGTCTTGCTTATTGGCACCTCTCATCAGCTTCGTAAAGCTGGTTCACTATTTTTAAACGTAGATGGCTCTGTTTTGGAATCACAAACCAAATTAAAAAATCTAGGAGTAATATTTGATTCAAGTTTGTCTTTTGACTCATGTTCAGTACACTGTAAAGAACTCCTTTTTTCATCTCAGAAATATTGCTAGGCTCCGCTCTATGTTATCCTTTTCCTGTGACTGAAAGGCTTATTAATACTTTTGTGTTTTCCTGCATTGACTATTGCAATGCACTTCTGGCTGGGGTTCCTAAAACCACACTTAACAAACTGGAATGTGTGCAAAATTCAGCTGCTAGGATCCTGACCGGAGTCAGGAGAAATTAGCATATTACACAAATTCTTAAGTCCTCGCACTGGCTTCCAGTCAGGTTCCGAGTTGATTTTAAAGTCCTCATGCTTACATATAAGGCACTGCATGGTCTGGCCCCCCAGTATCTGTCTGCACTTTTAACCTTTTACACACTCAAGCGTCATTTACGCTCCTCACAAGCAGGTCTATTGGCAGTCCCACAGACACGGCTGCGTTCTGTAGGGGATAGGGCTTTCTCATCCTACGCTCCTAGGCTTTGGAATGCACTCCCTCCTCACATCAGAGATGCACAGAATTTAAGTATTTTTAAATCTTATTTAAAAACTCATTTTTTTAGGGTAGCTTTTTTTTGACTGTCTTGATTTTTATTTTTTGTATGTATGTATGTATATATATATATATATATATATATATATATATATATATATATATATATATATATATATATGTATGTATGTATATGTATATAACTTGTTTTGCTTTGTGTGTGTTGTATTCTCATTTGCTTGTTTTATGTAAAGCGCCTTGAGAAGCAACTTTAAAGGCGCTATACAAAAAAAAAAATTATTAATATTTAGTTATTTACTTGTTTTTAAATAGGTAAGTATGTCATCTATTTTGGGTTTTTATAATCTTTCAAAATTTCAAGATACATTTTCAAGAAATTAAAGAGCGAAAATCTCCAGTGTCTTGCGGAAGCATTCAAAATCTGACAGTAATGACTTTATAATGGCCTTTGAAAAATTCCTTGGGTTGGTATTTTAACGGTCCATAATGGTCTTTGAATTCTCTACCGGTCAAAAGCTTGGAATTATTATGATTTTTTTTATGTTTTTAAAATCTTTTACTCACCAAGGCTACATGTATTTGATCAAAAATACAGCAAAACAGTGACATTCTGAAAGATTTAGTGCGGTCAAAATTAACGCAACGCAGCATCTGTTTTTTTCGGTCATAATTTGGATAGTGTTATGATCACACTCTTATTCATGCAAATGCTTTTAAACCACTCAAGTGCCACAAGACAAACGAGAATGCGCTGTCTATGAATGTCGTGTCTGAGTGACACACACACACACGTGACTCGTGTGCACAGAAAGACGAGCGCCAGTATCAAGATCTCTTTCGCGGTTGAACAAACAATAACACACAGAATTATGTTGTCGAGTATCCTCATACAAGTAGTCTTAAATGAACTTAGAGTTGTGAGAAACTGAGATGCAGTGGCAGCTCTCAAATAAGGATTCATCTATATTTAACTGTAAAGTGTTTGATAACTTTATTCAATTTCCTACCTGTTAGACAGGCCATTGGTAAATATGACATTTATTATAATGGGTTAGATTTTTTTTTAAGCTCACTTAAATTAATTTTTTTTATTTTTTAAAGCCTAATAAATGTTGAAATAGAGGGTATGCACGTGATGTCACCGCCGGCTGTTATGACTGCGGTTACGCACACTGAGTGGCAAAAAGACTGAGTGGCAGCATTGGTTTTCAGCGCGAATGCTGTGAAAAACACACAAAACACATCCAAAATGGGAACAAGCTCATAAAAAAATGACAAACACATATTTAAGTCTTTAAGTTGTTTCTTAATTTGGAGAGTAACTGTGAAATTATTACAATATAAAAATATTAAAAACTCCAATGTTTTTAATCGTGTTTAATTACAGAAAAATTGTTTAGTTTTTTTTTTTTTTTTTTTTTTTTTAAAATCGACAGCACAAAAAAAATTATTAATTTAAAAGGACAGTTTTTAACAGTTAAAATGTAACTTATTCCTCTGATCAAAGCTGAATTTTCAGCATCATTACTCCAGTCTTCAGTGTCACATGATCCTTCAGAAATCATTCTAATATGCTGATTTGCTGCTCAACAAACATTTATTTTTTTAATTATTATTATCAATGTTGTCATGCTGCTTCAAATTTTTGTAGAAACTTGATTAGACTACCATTCAAAAGCTTGGGGTAAGTGAAAAAAGGTTGTTAATACTTTTATTCAGGAATCATGTGACACTGAAGGCTAAAGTAATAATGCTGAAGATTCAGCATTGATCACAGGAATAAATTACATTTTAAAATATATTAAAATACAAAACAGATCAAATAAATGCAGCCTTGGTGATCAAAAGAGACTTCTTTCAAAAACAAAAGAATCTTAATTAATCCAAACTTTTCTGTAGCTGATGATGTTATAATGGTCTGAAGATAGAGCACTTGTCATTAAGAAAGTCAGACTGGTTGGTTACCTGTGGCGGCTGGCGCCGCTGCTACCTTTAGAGCCAAAAGAGATATGATATGGCACGCGATGTGTGTCTGGAGAGATGCTTATACGCTGACAGCCTGCCCACTCTGTGGGAACATAGGGACATGCGTCTCAGTTATCTGAACACCTGCATACAACATATGAACACCATACAGGTCCGACAGTGTGGATGCCAATGTATTACCAGTAATGTCAAAGACTTTGCCATCCATGAAGGCGAAGTACGTGATGCGCAGTCCCAGCATACTAGATTCAGCCCACAGGTCTCCCTCCTCGGCACTGTGCCATTTATTACATTCAGCACAGAATCGGGCCTCGCCAGGCTCACGGTCCATCTCAAAGCGCCTGTGGAAAAGACCATGCTCAGCTGAACATAGAAACGCAGCAGCATGTAACACAGATCAGAAGCTTGTACAAAAGGACAGGACTGAGAAGACAATGTCAGTCATACGCACTTGTGCTTGCCCTCACATTTAGTGCACATCATTGTGTTCATGGCTTCTTTTAGGTCGTCCTGTAGTTTGGTCAGGAATTCGTTCATGGATTTTGAAAGCTCTGTAGCTGCCATACGCTTCCTGCAGACAGAACCCAAAAACAAGACATTTCAAAGGTTATTTCAAAGAAACATTTCTAATTCTCATTATTGCAACTGAGTAACTGTATAAAAAAAAAAAAAAAAAAAAAAAAACAATTCAAAATTCAGCATGAACGAAAAGGCAATACAAAAGACATTCCTATGAAAGAATATTTTAAACACTTTAAAAATATGTTAATGCATCAACTAACATCAACTAACAATGAGCAAAACATTTGGTAACACTTTATTTTACACTGCACTTGTTACAGTTAACATGAACGTACTATAGTAATACCAGTAAATTATGCATAATTACAAGCAACTATCCCCAAACCAAACCCTAATCCTATAGTAAGAAGAACATGTTAATTAATAATGCTCAGTACATAAAGGTATAATTACACTGTAACAAGGATGCTTTAAAATAAAGTGCAACTAAACATTTCTTGCAGTATTTATACATTTTTGTTAACATTACAAATACAACTGTTCATCATTAATTTGTAAGCTCAACAGATAAAACTTTTGACTTAATGTATTAGTAAATGTTGAAATGAACATTATGATTATTACATGCTTTAGTAACTATAATATATTTTTCATATTAGCACAATGCAAAATAACAGGAGTCATTTTTTATGCAAAATATAATTTCTTAATTTTGATTTAGGAGTGAGACAAGATTATGTTTTTGGGCTCTACTAGAACAGGCTTTTTAATGCTTGAATGTTCATTATTTTCCTCATATTCTCCATTGTTGCAGCTCCTCTCTTCCCAGTCTGTCAGTCTGTTAGTTCCTGTCTCTATGAAGCCTGTATGAAACATTTCTCTATGAAACATTTACCAAACACGCTCAAAGCACTTGACCAATCACAACACACTGCTCCAGCCAACCAATCAGAGCACAGTGTGCTTTTCACAAGGAGGGGTCCTTGTGAAAAGCACACTGTGCTCTGATTGGTTGGCTGGAGCAGTGTGTTGTGATTGGTCAAGTGCTTTGAGCGTGTTTGGTAAATGTCCCGCCCCTTACCATAACTGCCAGTTTCAACACACTAATAACTAACTCAACCAGGCCCCGCCCCTTTATCATGGGTATGAATTATTTAAATGAGGAATATTGTGAAGAAAACTCAAGACTACAATGGAGGCATTTCAGGGAGTTCAGAAACTATAGAGAATAACTCCCGATGGAGGGACAGCAACATTACACACTAAAGAAAGATGAAAGTGGAAAAAAGCATAATAGGTCCTCTTTTATGGCATTTCTGTAAAACAATTTAGTGGTTGTTTTCTAAAAGCACTCACAGTTCATACTCTCGCCGTGTCTCTGGGTTACTGACGATGTCCCATGCTGCTCTTAACACCTTGAAGGCCTCGCCAGCACCTGGGTGCTTGTTTTTGTCGGGATGAACCTGCACACAAACAATGCATTAAAGGGTTTGTTCACACAAAAAAGAAATTTCTGTCATTAATTACTCACCCTCATGTTGTTTCACACCCATTAGACTTTCGTTCATCTTCAGAACACAAAGTAAGACATTTTAAAATCCGATGGCTCAGTGAGGCCAGTGAGCAAAACAATTTACACTTTTAACACCCAGAAAGCTACTAAAGGCGTATTTAAAACAGTTCATGTGACTACAGTGGTTCAACCTTAGTGTTATAAAGTGACGAGAATACAATTTGTGCGCCAAAAAAACAAAATAACGACTTTATTCAACAATATCTAGTAATGGGCAATTTCAAAACACTGCTTCATGAAGCTTCGAAGCTTTACGAATATTTTGTTTCGAATCAGAGGTTTGGAGCGTGTATCAAACTGCCACTGCCAGTGTTCTCGTCACTTTATAACATTAAGGTTGAACCACTGTAGTCACATGAACTGTTTTAAATACGTCTTTAGTAGCTTTCTGGGTGTTAAAGTGTAAATTGTTCTGCTGGCAATAGAGGCCTCTCTGAGCCATCGGATTTTAATTAAAAATATCTTAATTTGTGTTCCGAAGATGAACGAAGGTCTTACGGGTGTAGAACGACACAAGGGTGAGTAATTAATGACAGAATATTCATTTTTGGGTGAACCCTTTAAACCTTGACAAATACATTAAACCCATAATTCATCCAACACAGACATAATACAGGTTTCAGGGCAGTGATTTTATTTAATCTCACCTGTACTGCCAGCTGCCTGTAAGCTCTCTTGAGTTCAGATTCAGTGGCATGAATATCCACTCCAAGAACGTTAAATGGGTCCAACTCCTCTTCAGGGATCTAAAACAGAGCAGCAGTTGATAATACCGTTAAAACACACTTTGGTTTCAAAGATGCATCACCTTTCATCAAATCTAATTTAATGCTTTTTAATGCCAATTTTTTAAATTTTTAATGCCAAATATATATATGTCGCTAAATGTCAATAGATGACGTCATACGGCAATTAGAAAATTCATAGTCATCAAGTTGCATTCGCATTCTACCAAGTGTCAGCCTTTTACATTTGTTTGCTTCTCTGCTGCTTCCTCTTTGTGCTCACATAATGTATTTTAATACAGCCAAATTACCAATAAAATTGTTTCATCTATATATTTTTCTGTTTTGTTGTCAGACAATATGAAATGGTGAATGAAATGCGGCCCATTAAGACTACATACAGGGCACGACATTAAGCCTTGTTATGTGCTTGTCCTTCGGACAAGTATATCGGTCATTCACTTGTCTGAGTAAAACAGTTGCTTGTCTGGAAAAAATAGGATTTTTTTTTTTTTGTGTAAATATAAATTTATTCTGAAGTAATATCCTTTTTTACCTTTACAAGGGGCAATTTCCCCCCACCCGATCCTGTATGATTCATGTAAAATGTATGATTCATCTTATTTTTAAATTCTTAAATTTGTTCAATCTGTTACCAATCAAATTAAATAATTTACAATAAAAAAATTAAATAATGTTATGGGATTGTTTTAAATATTTTTTGAAAATTCAAATAAGAAATGTTGGGGGGAAAGTGATACTTTTAAAAAAATGAAACTAAACCACCAGTAGGTGGCGGCAAGTAACCGTCTTAATAAGTGAGTCGTTGAGTCATTCATTCAAGCGATTCATTCCAATGGCCGATTCATTCAAGAATGAGGCAGTTGTTTATGAATGAGTCATCACCTGTGTCTCAATGTGCAGTCTATCCATCCTAAATAGTATGTGACATTAGTAATATTCAATACTATTTAGGGCGGATAGTATGCACATTGGGATGCAGGGATTGAATCTTTGACTCAACCGATTCGTTCAAAACGCTGAATCATTCAGTAGGCTAATGAAGACAAGGCTGCGCGAGCAACCTTGTAACCGTCAGTCCATTATACAGCCTACTATTATCCACTATCTATCGCCACTTACACTAATAAAATCTGTCATTCTTGCGTTTTGGTGATTCCCAAGTTTTTTTTTTTTTTTTTGACGATTTAATCA
This sequence comes from Hypophthalmichthys molitrix, assembly GCA_037950675.1. Classification (NCBI taxonomy): domain Eukaryota; kingdom Metazoa; phylum Chordata; class Actinopteri; order Cypriniformes; family Xenocyprididae; genus Hypophthalmichthys; species Hypophthalmichthys molitrix. Next base: position 5,278,414 of record CM075502.1, read on the forward strand.
GGCTCCTTGTCCGACCGGGCAAGTAAAATTCTCTTTCACTTGCCCCTTCAAAAAAATCCACTTATCCCGGACTAATGGACAAGCGTTAGTGTCGAGCCCTGACATTTTATAATCCTGATTTGTAATCGAGACGTTGTCAGACAAAATCACCACACACATAAGATAAAGACAGTTGCTGTGATTGTGGCTATATGTCCATGTAAAATGATCACTCAGGTTAGAAGCAACAGTATCTATTTTATTTGTTCTCTGACAGATCGCACATCCTCAACTGAATGCGCTGCTCTTCTCACTACTGAACAGAACAGACGCAGATAGAGGTGCGCCTGCGGCAGGAAAGCAAGATCTCGCGCTCGTAAGGCAGTACCGGGGGTCTCGGAAGCTAGATAAGGTTTCAACAAGTCGCTATATTTGTCACAATGCGCTTTCTTGGAAAAAAAGCCACACTGATGCAGCCTTCCGTCTCCAGGTATGCCGGTAAACCGCTATCAAAAACGGCGTTACGGCAATTTTGCACCGGCCGGAGGCAATTACCAAACTGGTTCCGCGTGAGTATCACACCAATGTACATATTTTGCGACAGCAAATCAGTTATTAATTATGAAGGCTATATTCAAAATAAACTGGTAGTACTATTTTTCTTCAAAACTATCTAAAAAATTTAATGCCTGTAGGAATCAAATTTAATGCTTTTTAATGCCATTTAAGGCCTTAATTTTCGCAAAATCCATTTAATGACTTTTAATGCCCCGCGGATACCCTGTTACTGAATGATTACAGGCTTGCACAGATTCTGTACACACAGAATAATAGCAAAAATGTCTTTTTTCTAAGGTATTTGATTGTGGTTGGTCAAACATTTTGGTATATTTAAGCACTGCACCAGGCAACCAATTTCCTACTAGTTTCATGTCTCTCCTATCACTCCCCTCAAATAATAAAATTATTTAAACTCAAATCAATATTTACTGTCCATGAATTTACTCGTTTGGTAAGTAGCTGTGTAGGTAGGATAAAGTACAGTCAGTTAGTCAGTCAGTCATTAGTCAAAATAAACCCTGACATGAAGCACAAAGCTGATTGTACATTATTAATACTTTAATATCCATTATTATTCTGATCATGCTTAAAGTTATGCTGAAATAGAATAAGTGTCAGATCTTTTCTTCCATATTGAAATGTACATCTGAGTGCAACGAATTAAAGAAACATCATGGTTCTTGATTGGATGCTGAGATGTGCGCATGGCTCTCAAAAGTGGAGGCAGATGAACATGAGGGGGGTTAAAGGCACAATATTTAAGATTTTTGGATTAAAATATCCAAAAACCACTAGAACACTCTGAAGTAGTCGTGATAACATGCTCTAAACACACCTCTTAAGCACGAATAATAATGTTAGTGGATATTGTTTGATGTAATCACGCCTTTGAATGATTACGAAATAGTGGCATCCGTAATCGCAATTATAAATTCGATTAATAGTGCAGCCCTAGTGCTTTATTAAATCTAACATTAACGCTAGATCCCTACCTTGGCTAACGCCAGCAGTCTCTGCAGCTCTTCGCCAGGTTGCCACTTGTCTGCCCCCCTGTTAGGAGACTCTGGATTTGAGCTTTCATTAATGCCACCTTTTTTAAAGAAACACCCGTGAATCCTCACGGTCAGATCCGACACTTTCCTCCAAACCCTGCTGCTTTGGAAGGCAAGCCACCATTTCCTGCCCCTCTCTCCCGCCAGCCTTCCCACGACACACCTCATCATCTGAGAGCCTGCGTTTAGCGTGGCACCAACAAATCTCAAACTAGAAAGAAGAGCGTGTCGAGCCCAACGCAAAGTCCTGCCGATGCCTTCTATTAAAGCTACAGCTGAACACCAGCTCCAGTCCAGGAACCGCCTCAAATCTTGCGTCAAGCCAGGAATATCTGTGACCTTGCAAAGCATGCGTGTTCCAAAGTCATATAGCGCAATTCCAGACGATTCCACAGCAACTCCACAGCGGTGGGTCAAAGAGATGATGAGTTCGACAACCATATGGATGCAGGAAATGCACCAGGGGCTGACAAATTCCGCCAGGAAATCCCGACACACCATGACCAACGGCTGAATCCCGTTTTTCCTTCGTGCACGGCTGTGATTGTGCAGATGTTGGCTCCGTCGCTTCACCTGCTTGTATCTACTGGGCCCGGAGGATGCAAGGAAGGATTTATGAGACGTGGAAGACGTCCACAATGGTGTTTGATCACAAGGCCCCTGCGCCAAGCCACTCTTCTTGGCCTTTCCTTTCCTCCCGATTCCAGCACTGCGGGATCTAGACTCTGCGTTGCCCCTCAACTCATTCTCCAATTCATTTTTCCCTCCTCTTTCACATTTCTCCTTTTCAGCACTCCCATCTTCCACCTGATCCTTAGTCGTGGTGTTTTGTTCTTCATTCTCGTCTACTTCTAAATCAAAGTCTTCCTCAGGGAATTCACAATCAAATTCATCGAACGCCTCATGTTCACACTCAGGTCCCTGAGGCGGCATCACATGACTGTCATTTCCATGACCCGGACTGGCCAGAGAAACGACGGGCGGACCACAGTCAGTGCTTTCCTCTACTGTCTCCCAATGTATGGCCATGTCGTCTTCCATCTTGCTCAGATATCCACAGGTTCACTCCCTCACGCTTAAGACAGACATGGAAACATCCATCATGAGCTTCAGGGTGGCAGCAGACTTGGACCATGCATGCATTGTTTTAACAGCTGTATCATATTTACAAATGAAACACAATATGGGGCCTTCAGCATGTCCAGCATTGCAGACGATCAGAGATGGACATTTCCAAATCACAGCAGCATTCTGAACCCCTGCAAATGAGAAGAAAAATCTGTCAACACACTCTAAATAGTAGTAATCTAATTTTCCCTTGGAAAAGAAAAGTAAATTACTTTTAAATTTTCTGTAATTATATTACAGTTATTTCTGGTGTAACTGCAAAAAATACTGTACAACAATTCTATATAAAACAACTGTGGATTTAACATTCAAATTTAATGGATAATGTTAAAATGTATGTTATGATGTAACCTTCCCCCTTTAAATACTTTGATCAGTTCAAGAATAATTAATGCAACAGTATATTGTTTATTTGAAAGAATTAAAAGAGCAGTTTCAAGTCTATCCTTGTATTGTTCAACTGGTTGAGGTTGATATGGGATTTAGAAAGTAAATAGTAATAAATAATCCAATACTTTTTTAGAGAGACAGTAATCTAATTACACTGTTGAAGATTTAATTAGTAGCTAGTAATTAATTACTTTTTTTGAGAGTAACATTGGACATTACATAAGACACATTCCCCCGGTTTCACAGACAAGGCTTAAGCCAGTCCAAGACTAAAATGCATGTTTGAGCTGTTTTATCTGAAAGCAACTTGTACTGACGTATCTTAAAATATGTCAGTGCCACTGTTTTGTCTTAAGATGCACACCAGTAATGTTTTTTTCTAGTGTACGTTTATTAAAGGTACTTAAATATCCTAACTGAACTCAGGCCTAATCCTGGTTTAGGCTAAGCCCTGTTTGTGAAACTGGGCCCATGTTCTAGTATACACTAACAAATTACACGCTACAACGTAAAAAAAAAACCTACAACTGGTTCCAGGAGTAAATATCACAACCTTTCAATCCTAACCATACAAGACTGTGATTTAGTAATGATATATGGTTCTGCAGTAGCCATAAATCAGTGTAATTTTAAATCCATTAAACAAAAAAAAGCTGAATTGAACTGAAAATCCTGTAAAGATGCACTGAATCAATCATCAATAACTATAAGTCAACAGTTTAATAATGCACCCTTCCTGATGAGCATATTCATGGAGCAGCTCCCTTTTCAAATACTTTTTGTTTCAATTTTGTGATGATTAATCTTAGAGCTTGGTTGATGTTTGATGGCCTAGAACTTGAAGATTATACTGCAATTTCCTAAGAAAAAAAAGAATGGGAAGAACTTTCTATATTGAGATTTGTGGATTATACATGTTAAAGAATCTTCCATTGAAAAAAAAAAATATCTTACATGTATTCAGTTGGACGTTTTTACAACCAAACCGTAATGCATTCACAATTTGTACCATAAACAAATTTTTAATAATATTAAGTGTTAATATTGCATTTTATTGACAATAAAACACATATCACTGTTAGTGCCAACAAGTTAGCTGCTCTAAATGACCTCACAGTTAAAACTACATAACCATCAGTTTTATCGTAACCATTCACGAAGCCTTTTCTGAACACTTATCAGATCCATGAGAGACGTACCAAAGAATGAAATGTAAACATGTCTGGAACTTACTGAACTCTCTGTCCTGATAAAGTGCACGAGCATCGACTCCTCAACTGCTGCCGACCGAGGGTTTACATACGGTGATTGTATTTTTGTGAATGTTTATGTTTGATAACCTTTATATCTGTTTAATCTCTTCATTTACGATACTGTTTTGCTTTAGCAGGCATGCTAACTTAAGAACACCTACACCGAGCTGTACTGCCTTACGACACCAAAACAACAGTGTACAGGCAGCAAAGTTTATCTCGGGTCTAATATGAGTTTGAAGCAGCTCAGCCTCTTTTCTCACCTATCTTTAACTGCTTTCACTGTCCTTCTCTCTTCATTCCAGTTCACTTCCGAGTACAGCACACAAGCCTAACGTCACTTCCGCGTAAGTAACCCTTTCCTGCCAGCTGTTAACACGAGGGACGGGATGGAGTCACGTGATCATAGTGAAATCACGTGAAATGTATTATTTATTTATTTTTTATTGCAAATTTAGGATACATATATTAACAGTGAGAAGAAAAAAATTACAATAAAATAAAATAGGGGCATACGGACATCACAAGAGGTTATAAGAATTAAATCAACACAGTATTACATTTTGTCAATGTAAAAAATAAACTAAATTTTAACTAGGGATGAAAAGTTTGTGAGGAAAAGTCCATAAGTTATTTAAATCAGAAGTTTGGATGTGCTTTAATCAAAGTTTTTAACTGCCAGGAATACTTTTAATCACCTTATTAAAATCTCTTACTGAAATTGTAGCACCTTTCAAAGACACAAAATCAGATAAAGAAAGGTTTCCTTGAGTACTAAACAAATCAGAAACAAATGCTGTGTTTGAAATCGCCCCCTATACCTTCATTCACTATTCCCTACTACATTACTCCACTAATATAGTCAACTGAAGGAGTGAATGAAAACGAGTGTGAATTCGGACACTGAGTGCACCGGAAGGGCAGCCGTTTTTGCATAGTTTGTGCCAGCTGTTTAACATTTTAGCAAACTGGCAGCCCCAGTAGTAAGATGAAAAGATTAAACTTGAACTCTGTCATGGAAACTAGCATGCAAAAACCGTAATTAAACAATTTAATAATCAATTAAAAAGGAATTTATACCTGTATGGATATCACTCTGTAGCCACATTGGATCAGTGGTTTGGAAAATGTATGCGGGCGCCATCTTCAGGCTAGACGTGGGAATTCATTCAAGTTCAACATGCAACTCTCACAGTGCATTATGGGTATTCTCTAGCCGTTGAGCGTATGGCCCTGTCCCAAATGGCACACTTCATGTGCACTTTCAGTCTTGTGGACTTACAATGGCCGCTGTGTGCGCATGTCCGTTAAGCAAGACTATGAGCTACGCAGAGGACTTTACCCGGCAGTCAAAGCGGCATTACGTCGTGAAAGCAGGGACTCAGAGGAAGACCGTGAGGGTTTAGGGTGCCATTTGGGACAGGGCCTACATCAGTTGTACACTCGTTATTGTGGTGCATTGTGGGATTGAATCAGTGCACTCAATAACGTCAACTATGGTGTCGGACACCACTACAAATGACTGTCTTCTCAAATAGTGCCCTATTTAAGGGTATAGGGGGCGATTTCAGACACAGCCAAAGTGATCATAGAGAATGGCTGAATCCCAAATGCCACACTTCACAGCACTTTCAGTCTTGTGGACTTACAATGGCTGCCATGTGCGCATATCCGTTAAGTCCACGAGACCGTAGGGTGTCCCATTCATAATTTTAGGTTTCTGAAGGGTGTTTGCGAGCACCCCCTTTGCGGCCGCTATGCGCCCTAGATGCGCACTTCAGCTGACCCCGCAAGTTTGCAAGCTACGCAGAGGACTTTACCCGGCAGTCAAAGCGGCATTACGTCACGAAAGTGCGAAGACCGCGAGTGTGGCCCTCACCATCTCTCCCTTTCATCTGTTACAGTTATGTTCAGTTTGTTTTAGTTTTGTGGACTAGTCTGTTTTCATTATGTGTTTCTTTGTCTTTTTTCCCCCTGCCACTCATCTGTTTCCATGGACATTAACTCAGTCATCACAACTGTTCACCATTTACTTCATCACCATAATGTATTTAATTTCCTCCCTGTTAAAACGTTTGTTTTAAAACTTTATAAACTATAATAACTAGCTTCTGGCAGACAGCCATACGCAACGATTTACAGCGAAGGAGTAATGCTGTGTTCACGCCACCTCATATTTAACGGAATTTTGACAACACGTGACGTTATATTCAGAGCTGTTCACGTCCTTTGACTGGGAATGAATGCATTTCTATGGCACCACTATCAACGCCTAAATGAATCTACAGCGGTCAGGTGGTACAGCGGCCACGTCAGTGTTGCCAAGTCCGCGGTTTTCCCGCAGAATTGGGCTACTTTTACACTGTTGCCGCGGGTTGTTTTTTATGTCTGCGGGTTGAATCGACCCAAAATAACGTGATATTTAGCACCTGGAATGCAAATTTTACCCCCCGGAACACGATTTTTACTGTAGGACCTCTGTGAAATGCGAATGGGCTAGTTTTGGGCTAGTTTTGAGGAGTAATTGGGTGGGTTTTGGACGAAAGTTTCGGAGGCAGTGTGTAAACGTGATTGACACAAAGTGAGGTCGTATTTATTTTTTAATGTGCAAACATTTCGGACTTGAATTTCGGACTGTGCAAAGGCCTTTAGTCTCATATACCCCTTTTAAAGAAGGGCGTTAGAACTAAAATGATGGTTTGCTCAAGGCTGTTGATCTGCTGAATTTCAAACAATGCTGTAACTTTTTTCTTTGCTGTATTCTGCTTCAGCTCTCTCTTTCCCTTGTATGTGTGTGAATGTTAGAGTAGTTTAAGTGTTTAGTCTAGTAGTTAATTAAGTCTTGTTCATGTCACACGTAAAGTTGTCTGTGTTTCATGCTCATATACTGGAGTCAGATCATGACTAAATGCTCTGAGTAGTACTGTACAATAAGAATGCTGTTTCCCATAACCTGGAAATGAACATTGCTTAGAATTAATAAACAATTAACACTGAGTGTTAACAGGTTAATTGATTGTAGTATTAATTTTATTACATTAAGTCAATTTTATTTAACTGATCCAAATATTTATAATTAATTGGATGGCTTTTGTTAAAGGGATAGTTCACCCAAAAATGAAAATTAGCCCATGATTTACGCACCCTTAAGACATCCTAGGTGTATATGACATTCTTCTTTCAGACAAATATAATCGGAGTTATATTAAATAATGTCCAGCGTAATCCATGCTTTATAATGGGAGTGGATGGTACCCCAAATTCTAAAGACAGAAAAAATGCACTCATCCATTATAAAAGAAGTCCACACGGCTCCGACGGGTTAATAAAGGCCTTGTGAAGCGAAGCGATGTTTGTGTAAGAAAAATATCCATATTTCAAACTTTATAAACTGTAATCTCTAGCTTCAGCTAACTGTCATACGCTGTTCACGAGAGAGTGGCGTCCCAGCTTGTGACGTAGGACGCATGCGCAGTGTGAGCTCCGGTGACGAACACGGAAGTGCAGAGGAGAGAGCAAAACAAAATACCGGTCACAAATTAAAAGTACAAAACTAGGATTTGTGGAGAAAAATGTCTGAGGATTTCAATGTAAGCCAAGAGAAGACTGTTTTTTGCCCAGCCATATTTGTTTGAACCGGAGTATACAGACCAGGAACTCCGGGAGATGGAGGAGGCTGCAGCAGCAAAAAAAAAATGTAAAACCGTTGGCTGAGGCATGTTTATATTGTCTGAGTAAATGCCAATCACTAACGAAACCACGTTAGCCAAACCCTGTCACTTCACCAAAAACAGCAGGCTAAGAACGCCCAGGCAACACGCCCAGATAGCAAGCAGTAAACAAACCGCGCAACTGATAGAGCGGTAACTCACCCATCTGATAATCATAATCATAAATGTTTCTTGAGCAGCAGATCATCATATTAGAATGATTTCTGAAGGATCATGTGACACTGAAGACTGGAGTAATGATGCTGAAAATTCAGCTTTGCCATCACAAAAATAAATTACATTTTAAAATATTTTTAAATAGAACAGTTATTTTAAATTGTAATAATATTTCACAATATTACTGTTTTTACTGTATTTTTAATTAAATAAATGCAGCCTTGGTGAGCAGACGAAACTTCTTTTAAAAACATTAAAAATCTTACCGATTCCAAACTTTTGACTGGTAGTGTGTGTGTGTATATGTGCGTTATATATAGTGTATATATGTGTGTTTTATACATATATGAAATGTCATTGGACAAAATTGATTCAGTCGATGAATATGCATTCTGGGTTTCCCAATGCGTTACAACTGCGATGATCAAAAGAACATGGACAAAACAGTCACTGTAAACAAATGTTCAGTGACGTGCCGAATGCTCTATGCCCAGTCATTCACGCGTCATCACCCGGGTGTTGAGAGCGCGCGAGCGCAGGTGAGACCTGAACATCTCACGTTGCTTTCTTTGTTTAAACTAAACTCATTTAAACCAAGATAACTTAAACATTCATCCGCAAAACGCGAAAGAGAACTTGCGCGCTCTGTGAGGAGATTTGTGTGTGCGCTCATCCAAAGCGCGTACATGGAGAGCCGCTTCACAGCGCGCAAATACTCTCGCGCAAATTCTCTTTCAAGTCTTGCACCTAAACGGACAAACTGACACAAAAATTGTCAACATGCCCATCTTGGTGAGTATCCTAACAAACAGTAGGTTATGTCTTAAGAGAAAAAAACGAGACAGACAGCGCATGTGTGTCAGTATCAGTGTACTGGATCTTTGAATTATGTCTTTAAAGGGACAGCAGTCTAATATTCCTGCTTTCTGTGTTTAATGTTAATCAAAAGACGAAGAAATCACTCTTGACTGAATAGCTTTTCTAACTTAATTTTTCATCTTTAATTATTCAAAGAAGTTTATGCAGTTATTTTATATTTGATTACTTTGTTCAATTTCTGTACCTGAAAACTATTGTTAGATAGTTGAAAAACTGTAAAGCATTGTTTTTTTTTTTATTAAATGGGTGCTTTCGTGTACATAAATGTATGGATTATATTAAATCATATCATTTGGTGTCCTTTTTTGGAAAGACATCTAAATTTACCTTGAAAAAAAGCTGAAAAATACAGTTTTGTGAAAATCACACTTCAATCTGATGGTTTACTTTGCTGGATATAGGCAATGATAAAATGGACTTGTTAAACAAGATAAATGGTGTATGCTTAATTTCACGATAAGTGTGCGATTAATCGCGATAAAAAAAAATCTATTGACAGCTCTAATATATATATTTATATATTTATCGGCCAATTTTTGCTCAATTTACAACCATCGGCATATCGGCTGTAGCAGGAAAAAGGCTGATATCACACAGTGCTGTAGGTGACAGATGGTCATGACGTTACGCCCTCTCCCGGAAAGCCGCGACCTCGTGCCGGCAAAAGAATGGAGGCAGCTCTGGTGGAGGACGAGAGTCCGGGAGAGGGAAAAACAAACAAGTCCAGGGTGGTTTAGGTGGAGGAGTAATCCAGTGAGTGGCCATGAGCAGGAAGAGCCAGATGGCGACCCAGGCCTTCGACTTGGCAACACAATACAGCAGTGCTTGAGTCAACACAACTTTCAGCAAATTAAAACAGTTGCAGGACATGTGTGGATCAGTTGTGTCCAGCTGCTAACAGAACAGTTCAGTGTATAGTTGTTTCATAGAGCAGGAAAGACTGCAGATCCAACTTCCTCTAAACAATACTGGAATGCTGGTTTCCATCTAGACAACAAAACCAGACCAATTAAAATCAATGCTATTTATGTTTTATTAATACAAGTTTATGGTGGAAAAAGTTTTTGAGTCACAAAAAGACTTTTGTGACTCAAACAAAATCTTGGTTAGATTCAGACTTTTGAATTGATTCATTTACACAGGGTTCTTGAAAGTACTTGAATTTCATGGATTCAAGGCCTGGAAAGTACTTGAAAACAAATATAGGACCTTGAAAGTGATTGAATTAAATTTAACAAAAATTATAACGTCCTCCTTCAAGAATAATTGTTTTGGGATTTTTTTTTTTTTTTTTTTTTTAAACATATTACAAGCAGTGTCCGTTTTCTGTTGCTGAGACACTTGCTTTATCCGAAATTAACTGTTTTCTACGGGAGGAAAACGTGTGTATCAGCACGCATCGTTTTATTTTCTTGAACTTCCCCGAGCAGCATTTTGCACTCCGATCACAGTGGGCGTATAGCACCCTCGGGCGACCGTTAATTATTTTTTTTTTTTGCCAATTACCTTATCCTAATGAAGCTTGTTAGTATTATATATTCGGCAACTGAATATATATATATATATATATATATATATATATATATATATATATATATATATATATATATAAAAGAACTGCGATATAAAACAAATGTGAGTTATAAAGTCAGAATTGCGTGATATGAAGTCACAATTATGTCTTATAAAGTCAAAATTGTGAGATCAACTCAAAATTCTAAGAAAAAAGGTCAGTCTTTTTACATCAGAATTGAACTTTATAACTCCGCTGTAAGTTATCTCACAATTCTGACTTTTCTGTTCATCGTGAGATATAAACTCAATTTGAGAAAAAGTCAGAATAGCCTAAAACTCAGTTATGAGAATCAGAAAAAAAAAAAGAAAAAAAAAAAGAGAATTTAGATGTAACCAGGGAGGAAAAAAGAATTTAGTCGCAATTACCTTTTTAGTGGCGGAAACAAGCTTCCATGTTATCCATATCTTTTCACTGAATTGCAAAACTTATTTTTTATAATCTCTCTTTATTTTAATGTTTTTAATCAAGTGATGATTTATAAAAAAAGAAAACTAAAACTAGTGTGGAATAATTGTTAAAATTATAAGAAATCTGCAAACTTCTTTCACTCCAGCTTTCTTACTCTCTAATACATTCTACCAGCCCTCTCTCCTCATTGTATAAAAAAACATATGCCCCATAAACTTTGTTTTAGTTGTCAGTATATGCTTTAATATTACTGCAGTAATGATAGACACAGGTACAGTAGGACTACAGACTACAAAGGGTGTAACAATTTTATATCTCCTTAAATTTAAAAAAAGAAAACGAAGAAAATGGAAAACATGACAAAACATAATTATTAACACATTTACAAAATTTCTTTCGTATTAAAAACAATGTATTTTTGTACAAATGATTCAGTACCTCTTGCGGGTAAAAACGGATGCAAATGCAATAGGAGGGTTAACATTTTAAATACTCTAAGAGGTCTATCATGATGCTGCATGCGAATTTGATAGTTGCTTGATACAGAATAAATGGTGCTTAAAAACGTCCTTAAATCCTTTAATCTGGTGTTCATGAAAGAGAACCCTATTTACAAGTAGATTAAGACACCTTAAGAAATCTCACTAAACTGTCAGCTGCCTGAAGGAGGCTGATCTTTGCTCCCTTGTGGCTTTGTGATGTTGGGGCAGGATACAGCAGCAACAGGAAGGCAGAGATGTCGCTGTCCCACGCTGTTGAGTCTAAAATTAAAGAGCAAGAAAACCCGTGAAATTACGAAAACAATTGGTTTGACAATTCTTTTTGTTAACTTGTTCACCTTAATGATTATAACTACAAGCATTATAACATTATATTTGTCACCTTATCAATAAGTTAAAAATATATATTGCAAAAGAAAATTGCAGATGCATGGTGATATAGGTGAGATATATTGTGAAATAAATGCATATTACATTCTTTAATGAGCTTTCTCAGTTCACCTGCGTTTCCCCCTTCTCTGTCAGCAAAACCTCCAAAAATGTTGAAATCTTTGGAGCTTCCCCTTTGTTGTAGAGAGTGTTTTCTGTCGCCTCTGAAATCACAGAACAATTTTTATCAATATTTGTTTACCATAGAGATCAAAACGTGTTTGAAATAGTTTCAGCTAATTTTCGCGCTCCATGTAAGTGACGTCACCGATTAAAAGTACCTCAAGCACATACTTTTAGGTTAAATTAGCTTACTATCATCCATTGACAAATTGCCAGCAAAACCTTTACAAAACATCTAATCTACACATAAAGATGCGATTAAAAGCCCAAATTTCATTTAATAGGAGCTCAATCTATAGAGGTAACGTTAGCCAACCTATGCTAACGGACTTTTTCGAAGACACTAAATCATTTCTTTGACGTAAATATTCAACGGAAGTCCGTCAGTTACACGTAAGAAAAGTGTCAGGAACAGTTATATATATTATTCGTATGATTTTATGGACTAAACTTACCTAAAAGCTGTGAAAACAACAGCGAGACTGAGTTTTGCTGCTTGAAGTTTCCCTGTTTACATGGCAACTCACCTCCGCTCTTGAAAGCGGTTCGAATGTTCAACACACACGTGCATTAAAACACGTCAAAGTCACGCAGCATTTACAAATTTTATTAAAATATTGTGACAACATATCTTTTCAATCATATTTAAAGGGTTAGTTCACCCAAAAATGAAAATTCTGTCATCAATTACCCTCATGCCGTTCCAAACCCATAAGACTTTCCCTCATCTTTGAAACACAAATTAAGATATTTTTAATTATATCTGAGAGGTTTATTTCCCTTCATTGAAAGTCTATTCACCTAAAACTATTACGCTACAAAACGTTCATAAAGAGATTGTAAAATAAATCCATATGTATTAAAGCCGTTTAAGGTTTAATCCAAGTCTTCTGTAGAGACACAGTTCTCTCTAGGGCTCTCTAATGTTCACATATACTGTAATTTACACACCCGAAAAACATGACATCAGAGTTTCAAAATCAAACATTTTAGAAGAGAACAATACATGACGGTTGTTAGAACCAGTGGTTCCCAAACACTTTCCTGGAGCCAAAAACAGCATGATGGGAAATGACTTGCTTGCTGCTGACAACAGTGCTCATTGGTTTAAAGGGTCAAAAAAAAAAACCTAAAATACATTTTTTTGAAAAGGTTAGTAAATGTACTAAAAACATTTAAATCAGTTCATGTGAGTACAGTGGTTCAATCTTAATATTATAAAGCAACGAGAATACTTTTTGTGTGGCTAAAAAAAAAAAACTAATGACTTTTTAACAATATCTAGTGATGGCCGATTTCAAAACACTGCTTCATAGCGTTACGAATCTTTTGTATCGAATGATTCGGATTGTGAGTCAAACAGCCAAACTGCTGAAATCACGTGACTTTGGCGCTCCGAACCAATGATTCGATTCGTAAAGCTCCGAAGCTTCATGAAGCAGTGTTTTGAAATCGGACATCACTAGATATTGTTAAAAAGTTATTGTTTTTTAGGCGAACAAAAAGTATTCTCGTCACTTTATAATATTAAGATTGAACCACTGTAGTCACGAACTGATTTAAATATGTTTTTAGTGCCTTTATGGATCTTGAGAGAGAAAGTACCATTGCTGGCGATGCAGGCCTCACTGAGCCATCGGATTTCATCAAAAATATCTTAATTTGGGTGTGGAACGACATGAGGGTGAGTAATAAATGACATTATTTTAATTTTTGGGTGAAGTAACCCTTTTAACAGATTTGTACACATCAATGAAAACAACAATAGCACTCGTTATGATTATTATTAGGGAAAAGTAGTCATTTTTTGTTCTTTTGGTTTAAAAAATCATGACAATTTAGAATGTAATACAGCCTTGTAATAAAGCATTACCAGTCACAAAATCATAATCCCGTTTTGCAAGATACTAGTATTATTTCTGTAACACAGGCAACTTGAATTTTCTTAACAGAAAATACATAATTTATTATGTGCCAACCAAATTAGCACTAAAGCTGAACACAAGCCTAGTGTAATGAAGGCAAGAAAAAAGTAAAACATTTTTTTATCAACAACAACAAAAAAGAATCTTATAGCAATTTATTATAGTATAATGTTCTAAAATATATTTTCCTTTACATCTTTATCTTCAGTGGAATGAGCTTCACGCTTCGGTTTCACTTGAGGAAGAATCCCAGTGTTTTAGCAGATGGAGCCATCAACATATTAGCCTGATTTTTGTGTGTGATGTAGATCTACAGATGGACAGAAAGATAATACTGATGTTAATAAGGAAGTACATATAGCTAAAGATCACTTCACAGAATGGAGCATGGAGGTTCAGACATCATTCAGAATGATGTCAGGTAAAGCAAGTATCTGTGGTTTAGAGATCATCACAGAACAATCACAATACTCAGCAGGTATATGGAGGGCACCTATTATGCAAAATTCACTTTTACATGCCGTTTGAACATAAATGTGTGTTGGCAGTGTGTGTACACAACCACCCTATAATGCTAAAAATCCAACCATTCCTCTTTTTTTAAATTCCCATAAATCATATGCAGTGTCTCAGAACAAGCCGTTTGCAGATTCCCCGCCCCCGACTGCTGACAGACTCTGCCATATTAGCATAGACCCCGCCCTTAGTGAGTTGTACACTGTACACCATTTTCACCAGGCTGGAGCAGCTGTAGCGACCAGAATGTCTCGTAAGCGATTGAGGCGTTTTGTTGTTGAATGCAAGACTGAACGTGTACTCATGTACTTCATGTACTCTTGACATCAGAGCCGCTGAAGACGCAGTGGATTCGTTTTGTTTTTGAAGAGAATACACCACCACATACCTAAATTTGTTTGTCTGCGCAAATCATTTCACTCCAGACTGCTTTGTGAACGAGGGTAAATACAAAGGGACAATACAAAACAGGTTTTGCTAAAACGTTGTTACTCAAGGATGGATCAGTACCAACTGTTTATGATCCAGCAAAGTCTCCAGAGCGATACTGGTTACGGCAGCAATGAAGGGGAGAGCACGCTCTTCATTACAGTTCATCAGAGTTGTTTTACGGATATAAAGTTTACCAGTTTATTAATCACCCCCATTGAAAAAAAGAATAAGGTCTGTATATATCTGTTTACTGTTAGTTGTAACGAGTGTTTTTGTGAAATGTGATTGCTGTTTATGTTGATGATAATGCAAGGGAGAGAGAGAGTTCATGAATAAGACTTTAATGTGCACTTCTTGTACTGTGTTTTATTCAGCTCTTACTGTGATATTCTGGAGTGAAAACGGACACTTCATCTTTTGTGTGATGTACAATAAACTTCATAAAACTCAAGTTTTGGCCATCATTCAGATGGGGTCCTGTACAACAATTTTGTACTAATAGTGGATGAAAGCAAGATGAAAACATAATTTATAACTGTAATTAAATTAAACTCTACCTGTTCTGTCTCCATACAGCATACAGTATATTCTCTGTCTCTGTAGGCATCATTGTCTGACTCCGGTTCGAACTGAACACTAGTACTGGCATTTTTAGTGCTTGAGATTGTCCTGTTTGTTTGTTGCATGAGCTCTTGAAGCTCCACCCTCTTCTTGAAAATGGGCTAGGAGCAGCAGCTCATTTGCATTTAAAGGGACACACAAAAACAGTGTTTCTGGTCACCCCAAAAAGCGGCAATTTTAACATATTATAAAAAATTTATCTGTATATATTTATGGGCTTTTTGTGCCTTTATTCAGATAGGACCGTAGAGAGCAGACAGGAAAACATTGGGCAGAGAAAGGGGACAGGATCAGTAAAGGACCTCGAGACGGGAATCGAACTCAGGTCGTTTAAATATGTAATTTTGGTGATCAAAGATGAGTTTTAAGGGATAAAATTATTAGCTACAGGGGGACTTTAAAGTCACCATGAAATCAAAATGAACAATTCTATTTTTTTTTTTATGGAATATTGCAGCGACATCTCTTCTCTGATGATGTGTTTACTGGCGCGAAGGCGGAGCAACCTGTCATCCACCAATAGCAAACCACAACCATCCAATCAATTCCCCATGGACAAAATCAAGCTCCACCCTACATTTGTTCTTGTTCCAGAAGTTCTTGTGATGCTATAATGTGTTATGCCAGTGGTTCCTAAATTTTTTCTGCCTGCATCAAAAATATCTTAATTTGTGTTCCAAAGATGAAGGGTGTTACGGGTTTGGAACGACATGAGGGTGAGTACTTAATGACAGAAATTTCATTGTTGGGTGAAATAACCCTTTAAAATTAAGGTCAGAATTGATTCGAGAGAGAAAATATCAGAATCGATCCGGAATCATTGTATCGCGAATCGAGAATTGTTGTATTGTCCCAGCCCTAATAAATTATGTTTTAAAATTAATATTTTGTGTTCAGTTATTTACTTATGTGGCAAGTATAGTAATAGCAGGATAATTATGCAGTGGGGTCTTGTATCACCCTGAACAGATTTCTTTTGAATAACAATCTTCTGACTGTACTCTATCCCTCAGCCTTGCCACTCCCCCTTTTTATAAGCCCCTCCCCCAGTTTGGGAAGCACTGTGTTATGCGGTTAAATGGCAGCAACATTCATACCCTCAAACAACTAATGCATGATGAAACATTTCAATGAATGAGAAATTGCTGTAAACAAACTAACACTGACACCTTGTAATAACCTTAACGTAGGAAAATCTTGACAGATCATCATGTGTTGATGAAGAGCACACTTACTGTACATGGCGGCTGCATCCACGGCTCTCCATCAATCTGCATGGGCAGAGTTTTATATGTTCTACAGGAATAATAATATTCAAATAACTTGAACTTGTTTATTTCATTTTCACTTGCTTATTCAAATGGGTGAAACATGTTTAATGAAATATCATCTGGCTTCACCTGATAGTGACGTGAGCAGCCTGAACAAGACGATGTGCTTTACTCTTCAAGCCCGTGTAAATCTGACCCATTTCCACGACGCTCTCCAGCCCAACAACCTCTAGGAGTTTATCATTCATGTCTATAAGCATAAACACAGCATTTAGTGTGAAAGATTATGTCAAAACTGATGATGGTGACATTTTGCCAACAAAGGCATCATCAATATACACAACCATGAATTATATTTGAAATCAAAATTGACTATTAATACACATTCCTAATCTTAACATGTGCTCATGAATGTTTTTCTGTTTATTCTTTCTTCAGAATGTAATAACTTGCTCTGAAACGCCTTTCCTTTTTCATATTGGGCCATTTATTTTACAACCACATTCTTATAGAGAGAACTTTTGAAAGAATCAGTTCCTGATGATTTAATTTTTTTAATATTTTGCTTTGTTTGGGAACGTCAAATATGTGGTATAAGTTCTATGTCCAGTTGATTTAAAAAGTGAAAAATTAAGAAATAATTTTACAAGAAAAAATATTAAGACCTGCAGTATCATAAATGACCTAGATTTCTAACAACTTTTCCTATTTATACCAGCATATTCAGCTAAATAGGCTTTTAATAAAAATGTGTGGCAAATGGATACATGTAATGTAAGCATAAAACAGCTATAGCATTTATGAGGGTCAACTGTCTAATAATGGTTAAATTTATAGTTACAATCCATTTTTGGAGGTACTAAGAAAATAATCTGTTAAAGTGCCCCTGTTATGTTTTTTTTTTTTTTTTTTGGATTCCTTTTCATGTAGTGTGTAATAGAGCTGTTTATGAACGTAAAAGGTCTACAAAGTTTCAAAGATCAAAGTGCAGATAAATGGAGTTTGTCTCCTAAAAGAAAGAAGTGATTCTGAAACGAGTCGTCAATAATTCCAGTCTCACTTCCTGCTGAACCTACTTAGATTTGTAACAAATCTGCATAATGCCAGTCTATGGTCTTCATTGGCTGAACATGAATGATGTCTATTTGCCCCTCAAACACTGTAGTTGTATCTGAGACTGGAAGAGTTTGGTTTGTGTTGTTCATGTTGAGAAGACGCTGTTTTCTGCTGCCAAAGCAAATCCACTTTGATGAGATGAATAAGGTAAAACCAACGCCATCGTTACTGTTTGTATTACTGTGTGTCAAGTGCTGAGATTCAGATATGATAATGAGCGTTTGGTTTCTGACACGTACTGTAAGCAGTCAACCAATCACAAAAGACTGGGCCATCTGACCAATCAGAGCAGAGCAGCTCTCAGAAAGGCGGGGTTTAGAGAGACCGAATCCTTGATCGAACCATTTCAGACACTGTGAGAAAAGAGCTGATGTGTTTTTGACCTTAAATGCATGTAAACCTGTTGTAGGAGACTCCAAAACAGAATTAGGAACCTATAAAATAGCATAATAGTGGCACTTTAAGTAAGCGTCTAACCTTAAAAATGACAGTGTTGTATATATTTTTTTATTGTAATAAGCAATTGCTCACCCTGTGAGCACATCTCAAGAGCATCAGCATCAACAGTGACCTCTTGCCACTTCTTTAGTCTCTCAACACTCTTTGTTTCTCCCCACAGGTTTGAACCACCGTGCATGCTGGGAATGTTCAGGACAGCAACACCCTCCAACGAGAGTCTGCTCAGATCGACAGGAACGCCACAACACTACAGGGACAGAGATTCATTTTGAAACACCTCAGTGACAGTGAGATACATAAAACTGACATAAATATGGCAAGAGACAACTATATAAAGAAACTACTACTCAGGTTAAGAGTATTTATACATACATGTAAGGTTTGTTACATCCAGGGTAAGTTTTTTAAAGTTGTACCTTTTTACAATTTGTTAGTTACTATTCTTTTTAGGCCAGAATGTTTTGATGGTTTAATATTTTGTATGCTACTTTTACATGTTTCATTCTGTTTTCAGAATTGTTTTACTGTATTAGTTTAGCTGAAAAAAAAAAAAACAACAACTTAAAAATAAGCTCTAATATGTCATTTAATGGCAGGTTCCTACTGAAACATAATACCCATGTAGTGTGACAACAAGTTATGCAGAAAAGCTGCTGTCCGTAAGATTTGCCTCTTAGTCGCCATCTCTGTTTGAAACCTGCAATTGCAGTCATATGCATAATTGTTATCTTTACGTTTGTTGTGCATCAGCACGGCTCCTCAGCGTGGATGAATATAATGTTTGCTGTCAGTCACCATACCGGTGTGGATACTGTACTTCGGAATCACAGATTGTAGTCTTGAAGTATGACCAAAGTAGGAATTTTCACCAGAAAATGTAATCTGAACAAGTAAGTAACATGTCTGCCACTTTTGTTCTGACCAACTGAGGGGAAAAGCATTAGGCCTACAATAATTTGCGCTGTCAATGGTTATTAAATCTAACGATCGCTTAGCTCATATCGCATCAAACCGTGCAAATTATTATTGTTGATATACTTTGTTCTCAAATTGTTAATGTTAACACCATCAGCATTGCGTGTGTATTTAGTGTTACTTGTAGATTTCAATTTCTGTAGCCACTCCGCAGTCTGAAGTATTTTGCTTTCTGACTACGGCTGAATCTCCAGTTGTCACTGATGATTGTCATTTGGATCTTTCTGGATTACAATCCACCATCAAAATGATAAGATTAATTATTGCAGCTGCTGTGAGAAAAGGCTATAAATTATCTGCTACCAGCAGCATCCTGTATGCAGGGACTCCTTTCTTTCTGTTTACAGACGTGACGTAATGATGCAAAGACGAACTGCTGCATGCTCGAATTTCCAGCGGAAATCCACCAGTATCGATTTATATAAAACATTATTACAAGCTTACTGCTGTGAATCGAGCTAAGGTAAGGAGATAGTTTTGAACACTGGCTGGTTATGTACTTGCTCAAAAATTGATTTTGGATCATTTTTTAAAAAAACGTTACGGACTGCAGCTTTAAATCAGCTTGAATGGTGAAAACATTTAGTAACTATTTTGTAGACTTTGTTATGTGTCTATAAAGTGACTTTCAAAAATAACCTTATCCTAAAAAGTATTTACTGGACTAAAAAGTGCAACTAGCCCCAATAACAAGGTGTCAAAAAAAAGAATAGAAATCTTGTTCAGCTATTAACTGGTTGTGTCGGGTCATTTTGACCCAGAGAGGATTTTCTTTTTCCTTGAAAATGCTACTTAATGTTATTGCATTGGACTTAAAACTTACTGACTATGCATGTTGTTACATGGTGCTTTTGTTTGTTTTTTTTCTCAACCTTGTTGAAATGACCAGCCTGGAGGTGAACTTTTTTCACTCAAACACTAAGGTGCATAAGCTCAGATCAATGAGGTATATGTACGATCAGTCAGTTCCAGAAAGAAATACAAAACCTGTGCTAATTAAAAGAAAACAAGTTGATAAAAAGATTGAATCCAGTATTTGGTGATAATATAGCAAAATGAGAGATTTACAAGCAATTTAAAAGACACAGCACAAGGGTTAAACATAAACATTTCCACAACATTTACCTCAATGCTGAGACATTCCTTGAGGTTCCTGCAGGAAGCTGAAATGGTCTCGGATGTTGCGAGTTGGAAATACCACAGCTTATTTCTGGCTCTTTCAGTGCATAAAATAGAAAAATGTAGAACATTTATAGGGGTCCTTGATTATGATTTCAATTTTTTATCTTTAGTTAGTGTGGAATGTTGCCGTTTAAGCATAAACAACATCTGCAAAGTTCCATGCAAAGGGAGATATTTTCTTTTAAAGAATTCTCTGTTTAAGGACTACAACAAATGGCTGGTAGGGACTACAACGAGCTTCTTCCTGGTTTAGTGACATCACAAACCCCAAAATGTACATAAACCCTGCCCCCGAGAACACGCAACAAAGGGGGTGCGGCCATTTTGGGCTGCTTTAGAGAAGAGGAAGAGTTGTTGTAGAAGAGTGTTGTTGCCATGCTGTCATTGTACGCCGGACTGCTTCACAAACGAGGGTCAATTCAATGCTGGATTTACACAAAAGATAAACATGATGGCACATGCTAGTCGATGAGTTGAATCAACTCCACAGCAACTACATAAATTTATCCACTAATCATTCAGAAACGCCCAGTTTCACTCTAAAAGTTGTAACTTCTTCCTGAGTCTCTCCATCAGTGTAGACTACAGTTTGAACAATTTAAGGCTGAACACCGTTACTAACAATCCTCATTTTGGGTGCGTGAGATTCTCCAGCTTTATTGTTGTTAAGCAACTGAAGCGCGAGCTGTTAAAGCTCCGCCCTCTTCTGGAAAGGGGGCCAGGAGCAGCAGCTCATTTGCATTTAAAGGGACACACACAAAAACAACGTGTTTTTGCTCACACTCAAATAGGGGCAAATTTGACAAGCTATAATAAATTATCTGTGGGGTATTTTGAGCTAACACTTCAGACACATTCTGGGGACACCAGAGACTTATATTACATCTTGTAAAAGGGGCATTATAGGTACCCATTAAAGCTGAATTAAGTAATAAAATCCACAAAATATCTAGTCAAAAAACACAACACAAAGTACTAACTGAACACATTTCAGATCCTGACCTGCTGTTGAACTTCTGTGGATCCTTCTCTCTCATCACATGAAACTGGTGTGCTATAGATGCGTCCTGTTGAGGGAACATCACACTTGAAAAAATGACTGACACAAATACAGTATAGCTGCTAATTACAAAAATACAGTGACACCATTCAAAGAGCCAAGTGATTATAAATCTGGCTTCATATTTGTATTTGTCAAGACGAAAATAAAACGTTTCAGTCCAGACTCTTGGTGCTTACCACACCGATAGAGAAATAGTTGTTGATGATGTCATTAGGCAATGGGTCGCCATCATCTGCCAGATCAGCCTGAATGACTTGCAAACTCCAGCGATCCATCTGCACTAGTGTGCTCTCCTCAATCTGCTTAAGGATTTCTGTCAGATCACTGCCTTCATATCCTGTTCAATCCAACACATATAAGAACAACACATCTTGAATTATGAATTATGAATGTTATACGTGTTCCCAAATATGTTCTAAGAACGTTTTGCAAATGTTTCCATTAAGTTATGAAAACATTATTTCTGAATGTTCAAAACGTCAGTTTTTAAAATGAAGTGTTTCCTTAGTTATCTGAACGTTAAGGAACGTTCAATTTGATAATGTTGAAAACATTATGGGAATGTTACTTTTGAATGTTCTCTGAACATTTTGAAACAAGTATTAACATTTTAAAAAATGTAATATGAATGTCCAACTGAAACGTTTTTTTTCTCCTTGATTGTATTGTTTGTATCATACAGACCTTATTCAGAGCAGCGCCATGACAGGTATTAAAGCGAGGCTGTGAGGGATAGATTTTGTGTTGTCAACAGTATCCACTGTAGAAAGCTGTATAAAGCTCTTAGATCACTTATAGGGCCTTATCATACACCCAGCGCAATGCGTCGCCAAAGGGAATGGGAGATGAGACTCTGATTGGTTTTTTGCACGTTACGCCCAAAACACACCCCGACTCATTAAGAGAATAGGTACAACCCCTTTAGACCATGCGCCAACCATTTTTCCCATCTTTAAACTAGCAAAAGTGGATTCAGACATGCCCTAAGTGCACTTTAGACCATGCAATGAGATCGTTAAAACTGGGCCATAATTTTCCACAGCTTGTCTGAAGTTTTTTGTCTACTGAAATTTCTTGGAAATATATTTTGCAGTGTTTAGTTAGCAGAACAATCCAAAAACATTGAAAAAAAGCACAATCCACTGAATAGATGCAAAAGTCTAAAGTGTTACATTTATGATATATCCTGTGTTATTCTTTTAAGTCTAGGCCAGGGACAACAGATTAAAATTAGCCTTTATGGCTCAAACACGATTTATAATAGTCCTTTATGACTGTTGCTTGTCAGACTGTACGAACATGATCCCTGCTGTAAGCCATGTCACACTGTGGGATCTCAGTTAATGTCAATTAATGTCAGACTGTATGGCAGTCAAGACACATTAAAAATTGATTCATGCAAGAAGGCTCGTCCAGAGTTTTACATCATCAATCAGACACGTTCGGTGACTGTGAGCTGGATTACATGCGGGATTTAAATGGTGGCTAGCAGACAAAAAAAAAAATCATTAAGACTGTGTCTTAACTGCTAGTTGCTCAGACTAGTTCTTAAGGGTAATCAATCAAATTAGACTGTAAGACTGATGCCGGACTGTCTGGACCAAGAGAGGGCTACTCTCTGAGAAAACAAAGAAAATTTATATTTGAACTCTCTCTTGCAAAATTAGCATCCCCATCCGAGACACAATCACACTGAGTCGATCACACCTCAGCATTGCCTTAATCTACATTTCCTTTCTTTCACCCCCTCTTCCCCTATCTCTTCTCAAAAGATTCGTAAAGCTTCATGAAGCAGTGTTTTGAAATCGCCCATCACTAGATATTGTTGAATAAAGTCGTTATTTTGTGTTTTTTTGGTGCACAAAAAGTATTCTCAACGCTTTATAACATTAAGGTTGAACCACTGTAGTCACATGAACTGTTTTAAATATGTCTTTAGTAGCTTTCTGGGCATTGAAAGTGTTAATTATCTTGCTCTCAATGCAGTCCTCACTGAGCCATCGGATTTTATCAAAAATATCTTAATTTATGTTCAGAAGATGAATGAAGGTCTTACGGGTGTAGAACGACATGAGGGTGAGTAATTAATGACAGAATTTTCATTTTTGGTTGAACTAACCCTTTAAATTGCTTTAGCCATAACCTCTGGTTATCGATCAGACTGGCGAGTTTGTGATTGTGGGCCCGCATAACAGCTGGTGCGAGGACTAGCGCGACTCTGAGAACCGAATGAACGAGTACAATAAGAGTAAAGGGTTAAATAGAATAATCAAATGTCTAGATAAATTATCATATAAATGGTCAATAATCAATTGGCATTCTAACCTAAATTCGAGGTCATAATAAAATGGAGTCAGATAAAAGTTTAATTGGAATTAAATTTCTTTGCCACGCTGAGAAAGACAGAACGTGCATGAAGCCTTCCCCGCCCTATGGGAAATCGTTGTTGGGCCGATTGGGCGGGTCTTACGAGGTTCACACATTTGATTAGTGTAGATCTCTGCCTGATGTTAAGCATTTCACACCCTTCTTGTAAATTTACTTCCCCGATCACTCTATTTTAGATGGTGCGCCCCAGTGAATGATGATTTGGTTTGCTATCACTTATGCCACACTTCTAGTGCTCTACGTTTTGCTCTATGTAACTGACTTAAAGTTATGAATTGTTTTACATTTACATTACATTTACATTTATTCATTTGGCAGACGCTTTTATCCAAAGCGACTTACAAGTGAGGAATACAGTAAGCTTAAAGAAAAAAAATCGACTAACTTGTAAGGCTAGTCTTAGCAGTTTATGCAACCGGACTCATAACTTTGAACGAACATTCTATTAATGTTACTGGAAAGACTTTTGTTCAGAACATTAGCCAAAGTTCTGAAAATGTTTCCTGTTAGCTGGGTTACGTTTAAATGTTCTCTGAACACTCTGAAACGTTACCATAATGTTTGCAAAATTATAAAATGGAATGTTCCCTTAACGATCATATAACCAAGAAAAAGTGTTTTAAGACATTTTAAATGTTCAGAGAACATTCAGAAATAACATTTTTACTTAATGGGAATGTTAGCAAAACATTCTTAGAACATAATTTTCTGAGCTGGATACTGTTGACTGTCAACTAGTTTGTAAATAGTGTAGTGTTTGTTGTTATATTGTTTGGTTTGATTGTTTTTTATATATGTTTATATGCACATACCACTGGCTAAAATTAGCTATTTAATGTAAACATGTTATTATTGTTAAAGTGTAAATATCCCTACTGAATGCTGCAGTAGTCATGGACTAGGCTGTTAAAGAGGAGACTCACCTCCTCCCCAGTGCAGACATCGTGCCAGATCATTTCCTGTTCCTAGAGGAAGGACTGCAACTGGAGGGCGAATCAACATGTCAGCTTTATCTGAGGAAAAAATAAAACAACATGTCTGCTTGAAACTCATGGTAACACTTTACAATAAAGTTCATTGGTAACTAACATGAACTAACCATGAGCAATACATTTGTTACTATATTTACTAATCTTCGTTAACTTTAGTTAATGAAAATACAGTTGTTCATTGTTTTTTCATGTTAGTTCACAGTGCATTAACTAATGTTAACAAGATTTTAATAATGTATTAGTAAACGTTAAAATTAACATTAACAAAGATTAATAAATGCTGTATAAGTGCAGTTCATTATTAGTTCATGTTAACTAATATAGTCAACTAATGTTAACTAATGAACCCTAATGTAAAGTGTTACCCAACTCATTTACTTAATAATTACAAAAGTACTTGAAAGATTGTTTAAATGCTTAGTTTTATGATCAAAGCTTTAATTTTAAAACATATAATGCAATGCAATACAATGATGATTGAGAGATGAACAAATAAACCTTCCTCAAAAACCTGATCATATTTGATACATTTGAATGTGATTTTTCTAAAAAAATCCAAGTGAAACCTAATATTGAATAGAGGGCAGGGTTTTACTTTAGCGCTCCTCCTCTCCATCTCTCGCTCATAACAGACTAACAGTTGGAGGGGAGTGGTTTAAGCGTTTTCAACCCAAGCTGTCAAACTGACGTCATCAGAGAAGGAACGCCATTCCAGGCCGGAAGTAGCTTTTCAGATTTTGATTAAAGATTACCAGGACAAACAATTTTTTTCTGTGTATTAACTTGCACAGATTAATTGTTCACCAGAAGACTAGTAATATGCACTAACAAAGTAAACAGGGTCAATTTTGATTTCATGCCGACTTTAAATACAACCCGAATTCCGGAAATGTTGGGACGTTTTTTAAATTTAAATAAAATGAAGACAAAAAGACTTTCAAATCACATGAGCCAATATTTTATTCAGGTTTTTATTTATTAAATATGATAGAGTAAGATTTATAGGGTTAAAAGTGATTTTTACACCTGGAAAAGTCATGTAAATAAATAGAATCCTATAACTCCATAAGCATTTTTATTTTTCTAATCATGCCTGCCCAGCTCAAAAATATCTTTTTCAGGTCCAAATTGTGACTAAACATATTTTAAAAATACTTTTCCCCATGAAACATGATCAAACAAAATGCGAAAATTTACCTCAAAGCAAAGTTGCTAAAAATAATAATTTTGTAATTTTGAGTGCAATGTGTCTTTACATGTTTTCTTAAATTCATTGGCTGGAGAGTGACATTATTTCATTAACAAATTAAATCAAAAACAGCTGGGTAAACAAATGTGTACAGTATGTGGTTAAATGGGTAACAAAATACTATGTGATCAAATAAAATTGTGTGCATACTATGACAAACCTTAGGATTTGTGCATGACTTTGTGTTTCTTACCAATAGCATCTAAAATCCAGCCGACAGTGCCGTCTCCTCCACAGACCAGGATTCTGTATTGATGAAGATTTTGAAAGAAATGGAGCCTGAAACGAATAGACACACATGAGTAATGGTAATGGTGTGTTAGTCGGCTCCATTTATCAAAACGTACCCTGGATTTGGTCCACCATTGTCAAGACTGTATACCTGCCGTGGGTTCAGGAGGAACTGAAACTTTCTCAACACCCTGCAACAAACCAGATAATGTCATTGAGCAAGTCATTTTAAATGTGCTTATTAGGTAAATGTAATTAAAGTGTTCTGGTCTCAACCATTTTAGAAGACAAAACAGCCATCAGTAATTGCTTTAACAAATAGTTCTTCAAAAAGTCATAATACAGGGCCTCTATTATGCTATTTTAAAGGCTCATAATTTTTGTTCTGGCATCTCCTACAACAGGTTTACATGCATTTAAGGTCAATAACACTTTAATCTTCTGATAATATCCATTGCAGCATCAGCTCTTTTCTCACAGTGTCTGAAACGGTTTGATCAAGAATTCGGTATCTCTAAACTCCTCCTTGCTGAGAGCTGCTCTGCTCTGATTGGTCAGTCTGTTGTGATTGGCTGACCACATACAGCACATGTCAGAAACCAAACACTCATTATCATATCTGAATCTCAGCTCTTCCTCAGCACTTGACACAAAGTGATACGAACAGTAACGATGGCGTTGGTTTTACCGTATCAAAGTGGATAGAAAACAGCGTCTTCTCGACATGAACAACACGAACCAAACGCTTCCAGTCTCAGATACAACTACAGTGTTTGAGGGGCAAATAGACATCATTCATGTTTAGCCAATGAAGATCATAGGCTGCCATTATGCAAATTTGTTTCAAACCCACACAGGTTCAGCAGGAAGTAAGACTAGAATTACTGACGACTCGTTTCAGGCAGTTCAGAATCGCTTCTTTCTTTTAGGAGACAAAAACTCTTCACTTTGATTTTTGAAACTTTGAACCTTTTACATTAACAAACAGCTCTATTATACACTACATGAAAGGCAATATCAGAAATATGTTTATGTTTTTTTAATATAAGAATATAACCTCTTTCCTTGTTTTCCGCCGCTCTTTGGATTTACAAACACCAAGAGAGGGTGTGTGTCCTTCACAGGAAATATCTTAATAAAAGATATAAATAGATAAGAGTAAAAGAAAAAACACATGCATAAATTTGATCAAACATTTTGCATCACAAAAACATCTAATTATAATATTTGGAGTCAAGATTGGTTTTAATGTAGAACTGCTTGCCTGCAAAAAGTGCCCATCTGAGTTCATGTTTACCAGGTAATTTTCTCCCAGACTGCTTCCCGAGTCAGCTTGATCCATCTATAATTGAACATGAGAGGAAAAAAAAAGTTATAATTATTGTATATAAAATGTTATTATAATTCTAGCCAAACTGCCTTATATAACAACAACAATAATAATGGTTTTATACTGTTCTAGTTCTTGCTTACAGCACATATGGCCCATGGTGGAAGGATGTGATGCTGTAATCGCCCACAGTCACAATGCGATGAGCCCAGAGGAACACAGTCACTGTGGCGCTACATTCATCATCACCAGAAAAACCAGTAAAGACAGAAAACATTAGCATATACAGGAACAAAATCTGTCTCAATAAAACAACCAACTAAATAAATTAAAGAGGGCTTATTATTGCTCTTTTTCAAAGTCTTGATGTTGTTTTCGGGCTCTACTAGAACAGGTTTTTATTCTTTAATATTAAAAAAAACAAAACATTATTTTCCTCATATTCTCCATTGTTGCAGCTCTTCTCTTCCCAGTCTGTCAGTAACGCACTGTTTAGTTCCTGTCTCTGTGAAGCCCCTCCTTCTGAAAAGCACAATGTGCTCTGATTGGTCAGCTGGAGCAGTGTGTTGTGATTGGTCAAGTGCTTTGAGCGTGTTTGGTAAATGTCCCGCCCCTTACCATAACCGCCAGTTTCAACACACTAACTAACTCAACCAGGCCCCGCCCCTTTATTCTGCGTATGAATTATTTAAATGAGGAATATTGTGACGTGTTTGTTCCTGAAAGAAAACTCAAGACTACAATGGAGGCATTTCAGGGAGTTCAGAAACTATAGAGATTAACTCCCGATGGAGGGACTTTGTAACTTTGCAGAGATTTTTCATGCTCAAACAGCAACATTACACACTAAAGAGAGATGAACATGGAAGACTGCTTTAAGTCTGTAAGTCACTTGCTTTTTGTAAATCGCTTTGGATGAAAGATCCGCTAAATGATTAAATGTAAATATATCTGGACTGAGAAATCAACACTCACCATGCGGCGGCACCACACACAGCTCTTTCCTGTGAGTATCTTGATCTTTTTGTGGCAAATCTCACATTTGTTGGACTCACAGTCAGCACTGATCCAGTCATGAACTGAACACTGGCAAAGGGGGAAAAAACAGTCATTCACAGGCAAAGCATTAACTTGTGTTCATGTATTTTGTGAATAAATTTAACATATAGGAAGTAAATGTTCCTTAACACAATGTAATGGTAAATTAATTAGCGTGCATGCTCTTTTTAACATCTCTCACCCCTATCTCTGTTTTGGACCTGACAAAGGTCCTGACGCATGGTGTGTGGTTTTTGTTGGCACAGCTGCTGTGGACGGTGTACTTGCAAACTAGAAACCAATAAAACAAGAGGAGCAACACTGACAATGTCATTACATTACAAAATAACCACAGGCAAGGGCATATACAAAGATGCTAGAAATCAGGGTGTACCTTCCTGTAAAAGGTTAAAAAAGGCTGTACATATTCAGTGTTATATAACTACCCTTGTGAAAAAGATGTACAGTTTAGGAGCACTTATTACAGACATAATATACTTTTATAGTATATACTTATAGTATATACTTTATAGTATATACTTATAAGAATATACTAAATGTGAACTGAATGTAATTGCATGTTATTTGGAATTGAATGAAAATGTATTTTAGTTTAAATTGATAGCTTACATTTTAATTTAATTTAGTTGAACTTGAAAGTGACCCACTTAAGTAGAGCATTTTTATATGTATTTTCATAATTACTTCTATTGTCTTTGAAATATAGAAAGTGTACTGCTTAATTTACTGACAAGCATTTATGGTAAACTAAAATATACATTAATGTCATTATTCTTATTGATTATTGTTATTGATATTGATTATCATTACAAAAAAAAAAATCAACAAAATATTAAAACATGATTTAAAATGTACTTTAAAACTTTTAATTTGACATTATTACAAAGTGCACTTTTTTCAGAGTGTACTTAATTGTGATAAGATTAAGAAACAGTCATGAAATGTTACTCTCCTTAAGTAAATTTTAGTGGCCTTCTATATTATTGATATTATCTGCAAGTATTTTTTTTTTTTAAATATACACTAAAAATCTGACATACACTACATTCAATACAGTTAAAGGATTAGTTCACTTTCAAATGAAAACTTCTTTACTCACCCTCAAGCCATCCTAGGTGTATATGACTTTCTTGTTTCTGACGAAGACAATCAGAGAAATATTAATAAATATCCTGATGTTGTCGGTGCCGATGGCCTCATGGGCAGCGCGCCAACATGTAGTGCCAACGCGCTTCGGGCGACCCGAGTTTGAGTCCTGGCTCGTGGTCCTTTCCCCGATCCCGTCCCCCTGTCTCACTCCCACTTTGCTTCCTGTCTAATCACTATCCTATCATAATAAAAGCAAAAACACCAAAAATAAATCTTCAAAAAAAGTATATATATGTATATCCCGACGCATCCAAGCTTTATAATGGCAGTAATGCGCTACCAAATGAGTATGAGCTGAAGAAAGTGCTTCCATCCACATCCATCCATCATGAACATATTCCACATGTCTCTGGAGGGTTAATGAAGGCCTTCTGAAAAAAAAAAAATTTAAATAAGGTATGAAGTAAAATATCTAGCTTCTGCCAGACCTCCTTCCATATTCTTCAAAAAGCTTACGCTGGACGTCCTACGCCTCCCTATTCACCTTACGGAACTGACGCAACGCCAGTTCCGTTTTTTCCGTAATTTGATACGGAAGGCGGTCTGGCGGAAGCTAGATATTTTACTTCATAACTTGTTAAATATGGATATTATTTACACAAACGCATCACTTCAGAAGGCCTTTATTAACCCTCCGGAGCCACGTGGAATATGTTTATGATGGATGGATGTGGGTATAGACACTTTCTTCAGCTCATACTCATTTGGTTACACTTACTGCCATTATAAAGCTTGGATGCGTCAGGATATTTATTAATATTTCTCCGATTGTCTTCATCAGAAACAAGAAAGTCATATACACCTAGGATGGCTTGAGGGCGAGTAAAGCTTGGGGTAATTTTCATTTGAAAGTGAACTAATCCTTTAAACACACTTCTTTTTCACAAGGGTATTCAAGCCCAAAAATGTCCTGTGCAAAAGCATCTATCCACTGAATACTCAATGTTAGGACCCTTGAAATGGACTGTGGATATAGACAACTGTACATATAAAGCTGTATATTGATATTAAATAAATATGCCAATGAATTTAAAAAGATTATTATTGATAAACTCACCATTGCAAGACAAGCCCTGTTTTCGCAGACCCAACATCAAGTTTTGACAGACAAAGCAATATGTGGGTCTGTTGAAGTTCTTTAGCCGCCAGACATGCTGGCCGTCCTTTTCAGCTACCTGTAGTGTTAAAAGTGAAAGTGAAGTGACATGTAGCCAAATATGGCGTATACAAAATAAACAATACAAAATCCCCAACAAAATACTGCGCCATTGACTTTAGACCAGGATTTTCTTGGTCAATGACGCAGTTGTTTTCAGTTGCCTCAAAATAGCAACACGCCAACAACGCACCTGAACACACCACGTTTTCAGACCAGCACGCCCATGGGCGAACAGATGGGCGCGAGTGCATTTGCTATTTAAACAACATGGTGTAGGACCATAGACTGTAAAAAAATATGGACGTAGTGTCCGTGGCGTCACCTGTAGATTTCTGAAGAGCATTTTTGAAGCGAAAATGAGGCCGCTGCCATCTTAGCAGCGCGTCACCGCTAGTCACTCCCGGATAATTGAAAATGGGCAAAGAGGCAGGACGTGGTTGGAACTGAGGTGCCATGGTTACTGAAACCATGCCCGCCTAGCTCGACGTAATCATGTTATCAGGCTAAGGAGCTAGCTATCTATCTAAGATACTATCTAAAATATTAATAAAGATAACTTATATCATTTGAAAATTCTAAATGTTTACTTTCAATCTACGGTGTCTTTTTTATGATATAGATGCTCCAGCACCAGTAATTGTAATTTGTGTCGGGTGTGCAAATAACAACATGAAAAATCAAACAGGACTTCATACCTTTATAATGAAATAGCGATTGCGAGATAAATCCAATCCATGCACTTGGGTAAAATGTCCATGAGTGTCCATTGAAAAAAAACAAAACTACTTTTTGTCCACAAAAGCGTTAAATCCATGAAATATTGATATATTATCCATTGTTTGCATCACATTTTTTCTGCATGATATGCTCTCCATCATCGTTCTTCAAGAAATTATACAACCTGAGCAGCATTTGTTGTAAAACTGTATATGATAGTATCTCACAAACAAATGAGCCCATGTCCAAAGTATAATTTTTCAAAGTGCAGCAGTTTTAGTTATAATATCCAAGCAGTGCTGTGGGAGTTTTATATCCTCCCGCCATTGTCATTGTAGCAAATCTCAGGAACAAAACTTCTAGCCAATGCCATGATCCAACAACGTGTTTATCTTCTGCATGCGTGCAGATCTACACAGACGCACATCTGTCTCGAGTCAACCATTAACGCAAGCCATATTATTTTATAATTGTATATATTATTATTTTATAATTGTATAAAATAATCCCGAAAAAAAAGCACAAACACGGCAGAGATGCCAAATTCAGTGACTGGAATTAGCTGAGGTAAAGTGACGGCTCACAGACAGCAGCGGCAAACCTGTCACTCAAGTGACCACGGCCTTAATTATGCAGAACTTTAAGGGTTAATTTAATTTAAACGGATGAGTTATAAAGAAATTCACCCCCCTCAGAGTTGTCATGAAGGGCA
Source organism: Hypophthalmichthys molitrix (assembly GCA_037950675.1). Lineage (NCBI taxonomy): Eukaryota > Metazoa > Chordata > Actinopteri > Cypriniformes > Xenocyprididae > Hypophthalmichthys > Hypophthalmichthys molitrix. Next base: position 5,311,125 of record CM075502.1, read on the forward strand.
AAATTAGCAGTATAGACCAAAACCACAATTTGATCCAAGCTGTAAACAGTGACTCAGTGAGATTCTGCTCTCTTTTGGAGCCTGTGTCTAGTGGCCAGTCGATGAATCGCAGTTTAAGTCACTTCCGTATTGGCTTCACAAGAAACTGGGGAAGGTTGCCGCTTGTGCAGGACGTGAAAATGATAACTGCGTCGGGCTGAAACTAGCAAAAAACACTTGCGTCGCAGCTTGTATCGCATTGCGCCGGGTGTATGATAGGGACCATAATGTAATGAATTCCACACCATATGACATTCCTGGTCTCATTGCATGATTACATATACATTCAGGCAAAGACTATTTACCTTTAATCCAAGCAGAACCAGTAGAGGAATGTTGTTCGAGCCCCCTTCTATCCATTCTCGATGGGTTACAGTACCACTGCTGTCTATGTCTATGGCTTTCAGCATGTCTTGAAGTACCTGGAAAAAAGGAACAATGCACTTGTATTAGTTTAAAATATACTGCCATGTATTAGTTAAAGAGCAAACTTCCCCATCTATGGTTGTAAGCCTGGCTAGGAAATGATGAGGCTACTAACCTCACTTACCCGAACGAGTAAGGATTTTCATCTAGAAGAAGTACTACAAAAAGTCTAGAGGCCACTGAACTGACTCACTTTCATTCATCCTAAATTTAATGTGTGCAATCAGCAGCTGAGAAGAGAAAGTACAGATCAACCCCGATTGGGTGACAAGACAAAAAGAGGTTATGACAACTCGACCCTAAAAGCGAGCACTGTAGTACATTGCAAACTGTACTGGTGTCTCTTTCAGACAGACATGCCAAATATTCCACAAATTGGACTCATAGCCTTGGAGAAATAAGAATAGGAAACACTTCACACATGTGCATGGAGGAGGATGGTGTTCAAGGGGAAGCAGCAGAGTAAAGAGACACTGGAAAGAGGTTTATCTGCTTCAAATCCCCAAGAACGCATTGTTGAAACAGCTGAGAGAAACAGCATATTGATCAAGTAAAAAAATGTAGGGCAGGACTTGATTTACACATCAGCTGTTGATTGAATTGTGCAAAGTGGGCGTTGTATTAAAGGGACACACAGCGATCATTTGGCTTCAGAAGACATTGATTCATCCTCTGGTGTTGTATGGATTATTGTCACGATCGCTGTGTGTGGTTTTTCAAGCGTCAACCGAGCGGCAGCCATTCAATGGCATTATATGGACTCACAGAGATGGATTATTTCCCTAAAAATCTTCGTTTGTGTTTATCTGAAGAAAGAAAGTCATAAACATCGGGGATGGCATGAGGTGAGTGAATGATGAGATGATTTTCATTTTTGGGGTGAACTATTCCTTTAAGAATTGGAGGCAGATCTGAATGTGATTTGCTTAACTGCAATGCAGCCTTATTACAGAAGGAGCAAGTTATGATATTTTGATTAAATATATTGATTAAAGGTAAAAAAATTGTATATAAAACATATTTGAATGAATGAATAGTTCTAAATAATTCCAGTAAAAATAAATAAATGGGGTCAATTTTGAATTTTTTCAAAATGTTAAATGGGGTCAATTTTTTTCAACTTTAAAATAACACTGTTTGTCAACTTCAAGGAAAATGTAATAGTTTTGACTGAAACACACTCTGGAAGTATATTACAAGATTGTCACTCTGATCGAGAAAGAATCTGACAGCATTTGCTGCGGAGTTGTCCATGGTGGACGAATTTCAGATATTAGTTGTCACAATCATGTTAAGTTTGTCTTAGCTCTCATGGAATTTCATTGATCACATGTGTTCCTTTGTTCTAGTTTCCTGCCACAATCTGTCACCATGGACACTATTCCGAATTATCACAGCTGGTTGTCATTTGAGTGAATTATCTGTGTATTTAAGTTTCTGTCTTTCCTCTGTTCAGTGTCGGGTCTCGTATATGTTGGAGTCAGTTGAACGTCTCCATGTGAGTTGTGTTGCTACCGCTGCTGATTTACTCTTTGAATTATTAAAAACTGTTACCCTTCATCTTCTTCTTCATCGTTTATCTCCACACAACCACGTTACATTAGTTCTGCATGTTTTTTTTTTTTCTATAATGCTGCTTTGAAACAATGTGCATGACATGATTTGACTTGACTTTAGTTTTTTTCCCCCTTTCTTTTCTAATGACATTTTAAAAGCAGAAAATCTGAGCCTGTTGAAAAAAATATTTGCCAGGCCATGTGTCACTATCATATGGAAAATGGTAACATTCTGAGAAAAAGGTCAAAATTGCGAGTAATAAATTCAGAATTGCACGTTTATATCTCAAATAAAAAAAAATAAAAAAAATGGAGATATAAAAAGACAAACTCGCAAAAAGGTAATGGTGACTTTTTATCTCACAATTGCAAAAAAAAGTCACCATTACCTTTTTATTCTTTTTATCCCTTGGCAGAAACAAGCTTCCATACTAACTAACTTGGAAAAAGCAAATGTAATTTCTCCAATGCCGTTATACCTTCTGAACAAGTTATATGAACTTACTGGCTTTAGTTCTGTCACATCCCATCCGAGGTATTCGGCAGCTTGCATCATCTGTGTAACAATTTTGTCAACTTCCTATTCAACAAAAATACACAGAAAAAATGATTAAATAAACATTATAATTGTATCATTTATTTTAAGAGGAGATCACTGGACATAACTTAAGTACAGTCAAACTAAAATTTATTCAGACACCTTGAACATTTCATTCATTAATTCAGTTTATTCACTATAGTTTAAAAAAATGGTAATAAAACATGACAAGATCTCAGAGTTAAACTGTGTCAGAAAAAATTAATCTTAATTTTGTCAGATAACACTTCAGCAAAACATGGTCAAGTCAAAGTGTCTGAATAATTTTTGGTTCCAAATTTTTATCAGTTTTACTGGTATAATTTTTGGGTATAATATGTCACAGTTTACTTTATTTCGCTATCCTCACTTCCATAAATGAACTATAGTGTCCTGCACCCACTAGTAAAAATACATAAAAAATGTCTGAATAATTTTTGGTTTGACTGTATGCTAAAACGGGAAATACAAGACAAGAGGGCAGCATTACATGGAAATATCAAACTCGTATACGCCTGTTGTTACCTTGCTATCAAGAAGTCCATTGTCATCTTTATCATACAATTTGAAGGTGTCTGCCAAATAAGTATCATATAATTGATAAATACTTTGCATATATACTGCATTTAATTACACTTGCCAACAAATGCCTAGTTCAAATCATTTAAAAGATTAAAAAATTATTAAACTCATTTTACACTGTATATGGTATTAGTACATAGTATTAGTGATATTATCTGCTAGAGATAACTATAAATTGGATGAATGTCTTACATTCTAGTTTGTCTCGCGGATTTCCATCCTCCAATATGGAAAAGTAACACGATACAGCTTTAAGAGAGACGCCACCTGAAAGAGAACAAATAACACTGAATATTTACATTTACATTTTACATTTAGTCATTTAGCAGACGCTTTTCTCCAAAGCGACTTACAAATGAGAGTAGTAGAAGCAATCAAATCAACACGAGTACAACAGTAAGTAAGTGCCTTGTCAAGTCACAGTTTCATCAGTAAAGTGCACGTAGCAAGTTTTTTTTTTTTTTTACTACAAATCGAAGGAGAAGGAATAGAAATCGAAAAAAAGAAAAGTAAAATATAAATATAAAGTAAGTGCTAATATTACTGGGTCAAGTGTTGATTAAAAAGATATGTCTTTAGCAGTTTTTTGAAAATGGCTAAAGACTCAGCTGCTCGGATAGAGCGTGGAACAGACCCGGAGAAGGACCGTGGGAGTGATTTTGTGCCCCTTTGGTATGGCACCACAAGGCGCCGTTCACTTGAAGAACGCAAGCTTCTGGAGGGCGCATAAGTCTGAAGTAGTGGGTTTAGGTATAGTGGTGCAGAGCCAGTGGTTGTTCTGTAGGCAAACATTAGAGCCTTGAATTGGATGCGAGCAGCTATTGGCAGCCAATGCAGACTGATGAAGAGAGGTGTGACATGCGCTCTCTTCGGTTCATTAAAGACCAGTCTTGCTGCAGCATTCTGGATCAGTTGTAGAGGCTTGACAGTGCATGCTGGAAGGCCTGCCAAGAGAGCATTACAATAGTCCAGTCTGGATAGAACAAGAGCTTGGACAAGAATTTGTGTGGAATGCTATGAATTGTTTGAATATCAATATAATGCTCAGCAAAAAAACTACAGAAAGAGCCAGTGTGCATTTAAATCTTTAAGTTAATACTTTACAGTCAAAGTTAATACTTTAGTGTGTGGTTAGTTACATTTTATTATAGCCTTTAACAGTCCCAGCAGGATTTCACAGGATTTTTTTCTGATTATTAAAAGCTCAAAATGACCAAATTCTTGCAGCTTTTCTCAAAAATTATGTTGATGTTTGTGGCATTTTTGTGTTGTTCTGCAGTGGAAACCCACAAATAATTATAATGTACTTGTGCAATTTAATGTTAGTGACAGTAACAGTACAATTACTGCAAATATTTTTGTCCATAATTACTGAAATTAATTGCAGTCCCGGACTCTCATGCACAAGGCAATTGTTTTGCAGAAAATACAGAATTGTGTTATACACAGATGCTTGTACACGGTCACTGATTATATATTGTACATTTTAAATGATTATACAAGCATTAGTCATTATTCATTCTATTTTTTATTATGTATGGTAGTTTAGATTAATACTATCATTAAACCTCTATAAAATTTCATTTAAAGGGGTGGTTGATTATGATTTCACTTTTTTAACTTTAGAGATATTTTCTTTTAAAGAATTCTCTGTTTAAGGACTACAACAAACGGCTGGTAGGGACTACAATGAGCTTCTTCCTGGGTTGGTGACATCACAAACCCCAAAATTTACATAAACCCCGCCCCCGAGAACACGCAACAAAGGGGGTGAGGCCATGTTGGGCTGCTTTAGAGAAGAGGAAGAGTTGTTGTAGTAGAGTGATGTTACCATGCCGTCATTTTACGCCGGACTGCTTCACAAACGAGGGTCAATTCAACGCTGGATTTACACAAAACATTAACATGACGGCACATGTTAGTCGATGAGTTGAATCAACTCCACAGCAACAACATAAGTTTATCCACTAACCATTCAGAAACGTCCAGTTGCAGTCTAAAAGTTGTAACTTCTTCCTGAGTCTCTCCATCAGTGTCGACTCCGGTTTGAACGATGTAAGGCTGAACACCGTTACTGACAATCCTCATTTTGGCTGCACGAGATTCTCCAGCTTTGTTGTTGTTGAGCAACTGAAACGTGAGCTGTTAAAGCTCCGCCCTCTTCTGGAAAGGGGGCTGGGAGCAGCAGCTCATTTGCATTTAATGGGACACACAAAAACGGCGTGTTTTTGCTCACACGCAAATAGGGGCAAATTTGACAAGCTATAATAAATGATCTGTGGGGTAATATGAGCTGAAACTTCACAGACACATTCTGGGGACACCAGAGACTTATATTACATCTTGTAAAAGGGGCATAATAGGTCCCCTTTATATAGTGCATTTAACACATAAATATAAACAGGCATTGGATCTCTCGCACGGTTTGTAAGCGAACAGGTTGGAAAGCCAACAGACAGAAACAGAAAGACAACAAACAAGTGTGTTTTTTGAAACATTTACTGAATGAAGCAGGAGCTCACCATCTTTGCTGTGAGGACTTTGGTCAGGACCAGACCGCTCAGATCTTTGGAAATACCGGTAGAGACGCTGGCAGAGATCAGCTGGAAAATCATCAACTTCAAGATAATTCTTGAGGAATAGAGAAAATCCTGTTGCATCTATGTGCTTCAGTGGGGAAAATGCAAAGAGAATGTGATCAAATGCAAAACATAGGTAACACTGTATTTCAATGGTCCACTTTAGACATAAGTAACTTTGATACATGTCAACTTATTCTACTAACCTGAACCATAAACTAACAGTCTACTAATACTCTAATGAGAGTTAGTTGACAAAGAGTTGCAAAGTTACTTAGTACAATGTCTAAAGTGCACCATCAAAATAACTGAAATATTTTGTAGCTTTTAGATTCATGTTCAGCATAGTAGTCTATGGGGAGAAAAAAATAACAAATTCTCTACTTTGTCCTACGCATTCTATATAATAAATGTATAATTAACCCAAAAAAAGAAATTTTCATCATCTGCCATTTCATTCCAAACCAGTGGAGTTGGGGGTAACGCATTACAAGTAACAAGTTACTTATCAGATTACTTTTTCAAGTAACTAGTAAAGTAATGCATTTTTTTTTTTTTTTACTTTTTATAGTACTTTTTACTTTTTTTAAAAAGTAATGCAAGTTAATTATCACAAACCTGCAATAATTAAATATGTTAAATTACACAAAAATACTTTTATGTATTTAATCTCACTTTGCTGACCTTTGATGATCCAGTTCAACCATGGTAATAAGCAAAAATGACTTTAGATAAACATCACCTTTATGTTTATTTTTTTGTTGTTTTTATTGCTGAAGTAAGTGTTGGGCTGTGTCTGAAATTGCCCCCTATACCATTAGTCCACTAACATAGTCCACATGAGGGAGTGAATGAAAACGATTGAATTCGGACACTGAGTGGTCGGAAGTGCTGCTGCTTTTGCATAGTTTGTGCTTGCTGTTTATCATTTGAAACTTAGCAAACTGGCAGCTCCAGTAGATGATATTACGCTGTAGCCACATTGGACCAGTGGTTTAAAAAAAATGGATGGATGGATGATTCAGTTGTGGGCGCCATCTTCTGCTCAGACGCGGGAATTCATTCGGCACGCGACTTTCACAGTGCATTGTGGGTATTCACTACGAATGGCTGTCCCCTAAAATGGTGCCCTTATTAGGGGTAAAGAGGACGATTTTGGACACAGTCTTAAACTTTCTTCTCCCGCATCCTCTGCATCCCGAAAAGGCAGCACAGCCAGGGTTGCCAGGTTTTCACAACAAAACCCACCCAAGTGCTCCTGAAAACCAGCCCAAAACTAGCCCAATCGCTTTTTAGGTGGGGTCCCACGGTGAAAATCCACATTTTTGGCGTGATTCCCCTGGTAAATTTCGCATTCCAGAGGCTAAATATCATGTTATTTGGGGTCGTTTCAACCCACGGAAACAGTGTAAAAGTAGCCCAATTCTGCGGGAAAACCACAGACTTGACAACACTGAGCACAGCTAAAAGGTTTGTTTGAGCTGCGCCCTCTACTGTACACGTGAATTTGCATTTCCTTCAGCCTTTATATATACTATGCCTTTATATTTGGCAAAAATATCTCCTTTTTGTTATTAAAAAACATGCATGCAAGCTCAGCCCAGGTGAGAAAAAGTAATGCAAAAGTAACGTAATGCAATTAGTTACTTTTTTAGCGAGTTATGTAATATATTTTAACATTACTTTTAAAAGTAACTTTCCCCAACACTACCTGTGACAATGTTATTTTGGGCCCCACTGACTTACATCGTATGGACAAAAACATTCTTTAAAATACTAAGACTGAGAATAGTTATTTGTAAGGAATGTAATATAATAATAATCTTATTATATAAGACTGTAAGTTACAGGTTTGGAATGACATGAGGGAGACTAATGATGACATAGTTTTAATCCTTTGTGATTTTGGGGTTATTTTTGACCGAACTATCCCATTAGCACAGTTTCTAAGTTATAAATGTAACAAAAACATTAAAAAGTCACCTTCAGATTTCACATATCATTTTTGAAACTGATGATTTTGATGATTCCATCATTTATGGACAAATTAACTACTGTAGAAAGTCATTGTAAAGCTGCTTACATCTCCAAACCTGTGATGGACCAGCTTTCCACCAGCATGAAATTCCTTCATTACATCTTTCACCTTTATCCTGCTGTCTAGATTTTTAAAACAAAGAAACAACAACAACGTCAAATATTTAACTTATAATATTCTGTTCCATGATTTATCTTGTTATTCTGTCATCTATGAGTCAATAAAGGAAATGAAGAATGATTCCTGTAGTTTTTCTGAGAGACACTTACATTCTAAATACTCCTGCAGCTGAATGAAGTCAACAGGGCTAATCTCATTTACTAAATCAGATTCTGCGGCCATTTTGTTTGTCCTACGTCACTCTTAACCTGAGAAATTAGGACGGGGAGAGGTTAAAATGCATTATAAATAATATATGGATGTACAGAGCTATAAAGATACTGTAGAAATAATGTAATAAACAGAAACCACATTTTTGTGGCTAACTCTTGTAATCATCGGTGGGTAAAATACATGAAGTCCACCAAGGTTCGTGAAGAAGAGTGTTTTTAACAGCACATGTAATTCACTGCACATTTAGGCTATTTTACTCACTAATTTGTTAGCATACACATTTTCTTAGTAACGTGAAAATTGAGTGCTGAACAAATGCAAATCTAATCTCAAATGATGACGATTTAAAAGAATTAATCCACAAAATTGAGATTTCATATTGTAACAAAAAGAGAAAGAATTCGTTTAATAAACTAATTTAAAGGAGATAAATTAGACAATTAATATTTTAAATTAATAAAGCCGAGGCGCTCTAACTAATGAATTTGGATTCTAATTCTAATTCACATTCTGAATTGCCACGATTTAAAGTGACTCTTTATTGCGTGACAGCGTGTGCATTCACATAACAACTATATTAAAACGCATCCTACACATTTATTTAAACGAATCTTACCTTTAAAAAGTCGAAAATTCACTCGGATTAAATATATGGGATTAAATCACACCCTTCTACGCGTCAAATTCAAAATAATGCAGATTAACACGAACAAACCAGCTCAAGTCGCTAAAAGAAAGTGTCCTATATTACGTTGAATATTTCCACATTATTTTGACCCGTTTTCATTCAACTCTTCCAGATAAATCAACTTTTATATGTTGTGCAGGTCGGATACGTGTGGATAACTACGTCATTACGTACGGAAAGCATTGCGTCATGACGTTTACAAAACAAAAATACGTCAAGCACTGTAAGCGGTAGTTGACTGTCCACATTAACTGTGATGATTGACAGCTGTCAGAACATTCAGCGCCTTAATTCACATTAGGAGCAGCGAGTCTGTTCCGGATTATTTACACAAAGTGTATCAGATGACGAGAAATAGTAGGCTACTGTTAAAACAGTCAGTGCAAGCATAGCTCAATGCTAACCAGTAAGTGTTTTCTTTAGTTTCCTGGTTTGTTTAATATTGTTTATTATCTGTCAGTGTCGCACGTGCATGCTTCATTAAAGCAAAATTAATGTTAGTTTGCCAAAAAGTAGTTTGCATACATGTATCCTTAATTATTATTGTCTTGTACGTGATTTGAAATGGTGAGTGTGAAATGCATCAGATGTGTTGTGCATCAGGTTTTGCAGGATTTGGGCAGAAGCAGACTGATCATGAGCACAGAGACTCATGTGAAGGACATTAAACCTGGACTCAAGAATCTCAATGTCATCTTCATCGTGCTGGAAACAGGTGTCCAAACAACACATCACATGCAGCGGATGAACAAAATATTAGAAATAATCATAACTCTGCATTTGCTTTTTATTCAAAGTGACTTACATATCAGGGAAACCACAAACAATTTATCATACAGGAATACTGGATTTCAGGAATAACTTATATGCATTATTATGGAAATATAAAAGTTTCGACACATTGACTCCAAATATTTGTTTTTTGGTTAGTTAACACCAGAGAAACTGGCAACAGCTGAGTGTCCATGATTAAATACATTAGCTTTACTGTAATAAAACATTAGTAGCCCTATTCAGATGGTAAATATTTCACATGGGATGTAAGTTGTTTTCTAAAATGCTTGAAACTGTTTATAAAAATAATATTACGTCAACTCTTCACTATGATTAGGAGCCGTTATATATGGGTCAATGACGTGATGGGTCATTTTTTTGTCCAAAGGCTTTAATAATAATAAAAAACAAAGATATGACATCCAAAATATGTAAGTCAGTATAACTAGATCTCTTTTATTGAGTGCAAAAGGTTTTAATTATATTTTGCTACATATAAAAGTATTTTAAAAATTTTGAAGTGTCAAAAGGTCATTCGGTTTAACCGTCCAAAGGCCAATACAGCCATTTAATTTGTGATTAAAATATCTTAATAAAAGTATTTTTATTCTGGAATGATTTTATAACATCATATATCAACATAGTGCAAAATGGTATTAAATTTTGTGTAGAAGTCGTTGCTTTGTTATGAGAAAGAATGTCCGGAAAAATTAATTTCATTGTCATTCGGAGTAACCAATATAAAGGGGCCATTTTGGATCAAGTCATTCAGACACCTGCAAAGGACCTCATGGTTGTGAATCAAAGTAACTAACTCTCTCTTAACTATTTGAAAAATTCAAGTTTTCACTTGCTCATACACGTCCCGAAAGTCATTTGGTACAACCGCTATAAAACATGGAAAATGTTGTAATATTTTAAGAACTTGTACTAAATATAAAATGTTTGATTGTCCTTTTGCTAGCTAGCTAGATATCATCCTGTTAGCATTGTTTGAAAATATCGTCATTCTGTATAACCAAGTGTCATCCGGTGCAACTGAAATTTTGGTTTAACCTAATGACTTTTTTGGTGACAAATTTTGTAAAAAAATGGCAAAAGCAGTGTTAATTGATTATAAAAACCACATAATCTCATTGTTAACACTTAATAAAACTTCAAAATTAATTATATCTCCATTATGTTTTTTTTACAATTTTAAAAACGGTATCATCAATAACCCAAATATTTATATGAAGTAGGGCTTGCATGACTTATTTTACCTTATGAAATTATTGATGCTTTTGTTTGAGACTCTTAGTATAATGACAAATTTCCGTTTAAATACATTTCATGATATATATCACTTTATTACAATAAAAACTGAAGGCAAAGGCACTATTGGACCTTTGTTATTGTATGGTCACGAATTTCCACTGTTTTGTCCTCCATAATACAAACAAGCACATGAAACAGACAGGGTCAGTGAAGTGTGTCCTATTACTCAAACCCCAATGTTTGCTCATTACAATACACTGTTCAGGCCTTCTATAATTAATATTTATCAGCTATAAATAATCGTCTAAAGTATCTGGACAGTAGTCATCTGGGATCTGAATTTTCTCTCATGCAATCTTTTTCAAGGACGAGTGACGAAGACCAAAGACGGTCATGAGGTGCGCACGTGTAAAGTGGCCGACAAGACGGGCAGCATCAGCATATCTGTTTGGGATGAAGTCGGTGGGCTCATTCAGGCTGGTGACATCATCAGACTTACCAAAGGGTGAGGTTGTGTTTGATATCAAATAAAACACATTCAAAGTCTCTCAGTTTTTTCTTTCAGACATTCTAACATATGCTGACTATACTCAAAAGACACATTAATTCTGCGTAAAATGAACAGTCAATTACAGTGCAAATTACTAACGCTTTTATAGTAAAATATCACTTTTCATATACGAGCCTAAAGGTTTACGGTCTACAGAACTGTCTACATTTGTATTTTTCTGCAGTTACGCCTCAGTTTTTAAAGGCTGTTTGACACTGTACACTGGAAGGGGAGGTGAACTACAGAAGATTGGAGAGTAAGTTGATTATTGGAGAGTAAGTTTTAATCATTAATCATTTAATTTAATCATTCATATTTTTGCAATGGCAGTTTGTATTGCATTAAAAAAAAATCTCTCTGTGAAAAGTAAAATACAGACAAATATATATTAAAATTCTTCTTGCTCTAAATATTTAATTGTTAATGAATTAATGTTTTTGTATCCAATTTGTAAGATTCTGCATGGTGTATTCTGAGGTGCCAAACTTTAGTGAGCCAAATCCAGAATATTTGGCCCAGATGAATAAAACGGTACGTCTTCTGGATTCCTATCATAATGTTGCTGTTTTAAAAGTTCATTATTTTGTTATTAGAATGGGATAAAATTTTTATTTAAAAAATGAACTAATCCTTTAAAAAGCATCATATGGCCTTTTTAAAAATTAACCTATTCACTATTAAAAGAAAAAAATAACTACTGGTCATGGTAATTGACTTTCTTCTTGTTACCTGTCAGGGACTGAATGACCAGAGCAACATGAACAGCAGCACTGGGGCCACTGCAGGTATAATTATATAGTGCAGCAAGTGCTTTTTGCAGTGAACCACTAGCTTGATTTATTTTCCTTTGCAAGAAACTAAAACACATTTTGGGATCCTAGTTATTTGATAAAAATATTCATTGTATATTGATCCAATATACTTGACTTTTTTTACTCTTTGAAGGTAATGACACTCCCAATGGAAATGGAGTGAATTCTCAAGGCTCTGGAAACTCCACTAATCCACAGCCGGCTGGACGAGCGAGTGGTGGAAATGGAAACCGGTCAACACCAAGTCCTGGTGTGGGGGGAAGTTCCGTAAGCAACGGCAAGGAGACACGGCGAACAGTCAAAAGATGATTTAGTTTAGTAACGGAGCAACATCATCATTTCAAAATGGTTTTGGTGAGCAGCTATTTGTCATGTCTCATCTGAAGACATATTGCTAAACTTTGAGCTTCATGCTTTCATGTATGTTAGTGTTACTCAACAGATTGTCCAGTCTTGTAAAGTCACATGTTTATTGAGGTATTTTTGAACCAGCTCTCAGAATGGACACACTAAGCTATTACAGTTTTTAGCCCAACTTCTGATTGTTAGTCAACTTTTGATTATCAGTTTCAACATTAATATTATTCAGTCATTTTTAAAATGACAGTTTTGTCAGCTAAAGTAACTCTTAGGGTGCGTTCACACTTGTAGTTCGGTTCGTTTGGTTCATTTGGTCCGGACCAAAAAAGAAAAAAAAAAAACATTTAGTCCTGGTCCGATTAGCGTTCAGATTGGCAATTTTATCACCGAACCTAAAGGCATAGGGATACATTCACAACCTGATTGGTCAGATTTTATGACGTATTGACTATTTTGAGACGGAACTTACCGAACATCCAAAACAATGCTGTGTGCTGAGGTAAATGCGCTCGTTGTGTGTGCGTCGTCTGCATCTGATGGTATTTTGGCCAGCTGGGAACTCGTGAAGAGCTTATAAAATGTGTAAAGGAGTCAAAACAGCGGCGGGAATCCCTCCGTCACACACACAAATGATCTGCTGCGTGGAGACGCGCGTCTGACGCCTGTGATGGGCAAACTCGCGACTATGACAAGAAAAACCGATATGCGTGAGGATTCTATCATTTTTAGGGTCTCATCTTCCTGTTTTTGGTTCGTTTACGTGTCTTTGGTCCGTGGTGGATTCCTGCCGCTGTTTTGACTCCTTTACGCATTTTATAAGCGCTTCACGAGTTCCCAGCTGGCCAAAATACCATCATATGCACACAACGAGCGCATTTACCTCAGCACGCAGCATTGTTTTGGATGTTCGGTAAGTTCCGTCTCAGAATAGCCAATACGTCATAAAATCCGACCAATCAGGTTGTGAATGTGTCCCTATGCCTTTAGGTTCGGTATCTTTTGGTTCGGTGATAAAATTGCCAATCTGAACGCTAATCGGACCAGGACTAAATGTTTTTTTTCCTTTTTCTTTTTTGGTCCGGACCAAATGAACCAAACGAACCGAACTACAAGTGTGAACGCACCCTTAGTAGATAAATGAAGCCAAAAACAAGCGGCAATAAGCATTCTCTCTCAATCTCTCCTGTCCCGATAAGATTCTTTCAATATATAATGACACCATATCTAATGCCTTGGAGGATCTTGCCCCATTAAAAACTAGAACTGGCCCCTCAGATCATTCCTTCCCATGGTTCACCCCTGAACAAGAGTAATGAAAGCTAAGGTTAGGTGTCTTGAATGACTTTATAAGAACTCACCTTATTCAGACTACATATTGCAATATAAAGAAGCACTCAACACCGCACGCTCTACCTATCTTTCCAGTGTTATTAATGAAGCAAAGTGTGAACCCAGGACTCTTTTCTCTGAGATTAACTTGTCAAACCATCATCTTCTACAATTAATGGCTCTACTGACCTTTATGAAACGTTTTCCTGCATAATATTGACAATGTCTACAAAGCTTTTTCTCCATCTGCTCCTCCAGATTTTTCTCCTTCTCAGTTTGTCCACCCGTTCTCAACCTTTTAAACTACTAATACATCTGAGCATCTTCTTGCCTACTCATTTTATCTATCGCCCATATGTTAAACAGATCTCTTGCTACTGGTTATGTTCAGCTTGGTTTAAAAATAGCTGCTATCACTCCAGTACTCAAGAAACCAGGTCTTGATAATATAGACTGGATTACCTTTAGACCAATTTCAAATATTCCTTCACTGCTCTGGTTTTTGACTTCTCACAGTACAGAGACTGCTCTTTTAAGAGTGGTAAATGACCTTCACCTGGCCTCTGACGCTGGTGCCATCAGCCTCTTGGTTCTTCTGGACCTGAGTGTAGCGTTTGACACTGCCTTTCAGTACTCCTTTCTCGTCTGTCTGCTATTTGTAATGTCCTTCAGTGGTTGATTAACTTTATATATCTCAGATAGGCAACAATTCATTTGCATTAACAAACACAAATCTCACTCTGTCACTATCTCCCATGGTGTACCTCAAGGTTTGGTTCTTGGTCCACTACCGTTTTTAATTTATATGCTTCCTCTTGGCCAGACCATTAAACGCCATGGTCTTAATTTTCATAGTTATGCTGACAATACATACATTTATTTTGCCATCCAACCCAATTCAGTCTTTCCTCCCCTATCCATAATTTCTTGCTTTCGTGAACTTAAAGCACGGATGGTGAAAAACTTCCAGAATCTGAATGCTGACAAGACTTCTGCTAGTTGGCCCCAAATCGCTTGGCTCCTCCCAGCATGACATCTCCATTCATACTGACGGAGTCCTGATTAGGCCTTCACCAATTGTTTGCAATCTGGGAATGCTGCTTGATTCAAATTATGTTTTAAAGCCAGATTTTACCCAAGTTCAGACTGTCTGCTGTTGGTGGTGGGCGTTCAGTATTAAAGGCCATAAGCTCTGGAATAAGCTGCCCCACAAACGCTGTACTGTCTCATCACTACAGACCTTAAAACTCATTTATTCACATCGTTTTGCAACTGACTGGTTCCCCTTTCTGTTATTTCATTACTTGTTCACTTATTATCTGCCATGCTATATGTTTTTTGTTTGACTACTTGTCCTGATTGCTGTTCTTTGCTTGTACCTCTGTATTTTCTGTATTATCTGTCTTATTTTGTAAAGTTTCCTTGGGTCCTTGAAAGGCACTATATAAATAAAACACTATTATTATTATTATTATTAAAAGATATGGGACAAACCTGAAAATTTCCATGAAAATTGGATGAGCATCCTAGGATGAGTTAGAAAGGTATGTGTTTAGGAACACCTGACATATTTTAGCAAACTGAAAATTTTCCTAGCTAGAAATGTAAAACTATGATTTGGAAGCTGCTTGGATTAATAAAAAAATCAGATTTTTCACATTTTTAACTTCATGTGCAGTATACTGTGCTTACCATTGTAATTGTTGTCAGTCGCACAAGGTTTTGAACCAGAAAAGCCAAATAAAAACAAGCTAAAAACACAACTCCTGAAACATTATGAACATGCAACCAGTAAAACTTTTTATTTCCAGTGATTTTCAGCTTATATTTTGTCAGAAAATTAAGATATAAAAAAGGAATGAAATAAACTTTTTTCCCCACCTCTTTTCTAACTTGTTTTTATGTACTGATGATAGGACATTGACAGATGTTACAAAAGATGAATTGAAATAGTGTCTAAAACACTGATTGTTATAAAGTCCAACAGTGACATCAGTGAATAGTGGTTGGGATTGAGAGCAGGGTTTCCAGATCAGGTATTTTGAGCCCATTTCATTCACATTGAATTTCTAGTTCATGGCACGACTGTTAGAGGAGAGAAGGCGAAATACAGGAAGAAAGTCATGTGAGCAGTGCTGGGCAGTAACTAGATAAAGTAATAATATTACTTTTTATTACTAATAAGATATTAGTTTGATGCCTCAACCTCTATTGATTTGAAATCCAACAATCCCTAGATTTATTTTCATAATCTTCATGACTCGCACAGGCACATGAAGTCACCTGTGCAGCAGGCAAGCTTGGAATATGAAAAAGTTTACATTCAGTGGATGGAAATATTGTCATTACATTGATTTTGTTGTGTAAGTTGTGGCATTATGTAAGTTGTGGCATTACTTTACTCTGGCATTACATGGCTTGCCCACCTACGTCCCTCTGATCCCAATATAAATTATATTACTATAATTAAAAATCTTTTTAGAAAATGAAACATACAATCATACATCATAAAATATAATTGTATATGGCTAATGGAGAAATTATAGCTACGGTTATCTTCAATCTACACATGACAATTAATGAGATTAACACTTTTATTCAAAAGTCTCAATCACTATTGAGTGTTTGTTATAACTTTAATATATACAGTAGTGGCCAAAAGTGATGTCCAGAGGGGATATTTGTTTTTTTTATGACCCTACAAGTTAAATGATCTGATCAAAATATGGTGTGAAAAATATCAAAATATTTTTTAAATATTTTAAACGAACAGTTTCTCACAAAAGTTTTTTAAGCAAATGCAAAGTCTCGCAAAAGTTTTGCAAATGTTCTCACAAAATGCAGTTTTTCCTCGCATCTCTTGTTTTCATCACCACGTCTGTGTCACTGTATAGTTATATTTTTGAAGCAATATAAAAAAAAATTAATAATACAAAAACATGATATTTTTTGTGACAGTTTTAATATAAACATACAAAAAATTGTTCTGGTTTGCTCCTTAATGCTCTCAATTTTGAGACTGTGTAATGGGCGTGTTCACATTTACCTTTGCTCTGCGATATCTTGTAGCTAAAATCACAGTAATCTCAGAGGGAATCTGCTCAATGAGGAATTTCGCCTGATGGATTTCCAATGTCTTTGACTTATAATGTCTTTCCAATGTCTTTGAAATAATTTCTCCTCATTTCATAAGTCTACCACATGCCCCCAGTTTGACCCACAAACAGACTAGACAAGAACTTCAACCTCTATGCAATATTTATGCAATAAGGTAAATAGTCAAAAGTGCGTCATTAGCTATGTTTATATTCACAATACAGAACAGCTTTGAGAGCCTTTTTGCTTATATGAAATTGTTACATCAGCTGGGCTGCTCATGAACAGAAGTTTAGCATCATAGCTATTAATATATTGTGAAATTATTGTGTTTTGATCAATCCAGTAACCAGGACTGGAATGATCTGTCCTGTTTTTGCAAATACCATCACGATTAACATGCAACTGTGTTGCATAATTGTAAAACATTTCCAGTTTGTATTTAGTATTAAAATGAATTTTATTATGAAAATTGGTTCATATTTTGTTCAGTTGTTTGTGACAGTCTACTGAACCTCGCTAAGATGAGCTATTAAAATGAAAGCAGCAAATCAGATCAGTCCCAATGTCATAAAATAGCAGATGTAAGATATAGATGTGATGAGCAGGGCGGGCGAGAGCCGTGAGAGCCCGCCATGCTTGTCACATACCTTCACTGTCGTCGCTCCCCCTTTTATGCTTCCGGAGCTCCTCTGTGAGAGATACGAGACCGGTGCAACGCGCAGCTGTTCCCTCACGGCTCTCGCCCGCCCTGCTCGTCACACTAGAGTTATTTCACGAGTTCCCACTTACAAATAATCAGATAGTAAATAGTATGCGTATTTGGCATGCTGTCCGAGCTCGGTATTTGGCCCGAACCCAGAGTACTCCCACCCCCGTATTCCAGTTAGGAAAGTAACCAGGCAAGTGTGAGGAGACGGGGTGGTGGAGGGATGCTGCAAAACTGTCGAGGAATATATTGAGTCGACTGTGTCTATATATATGCTTTCACTCATGCTGATTGGGTAGATATGTTGATTACTGATTGCTAACGGCTGGCTGAAATGACGTGATGATTAGTCAGATTATTTGACCGTTGCTCCTCCTGTAATTTGTTAATAAAAGATAATTTATTTTTCTTTAGTTTTACTCCTATAAACAATTGTTTTGTTTATTAAATGCTGTAAAATTAAAAACATATTATGACACTCTACTGTAGTTAACAGTATCAGATGATAATTAAAGTCTACTAGAACTGTTTATTAACAGTAAATGATGATTGAAAGAAATAAAAGCACAGTGCAAACTTGACAATTATTTTCAGTGAATTACAATAGTGATACTATGTGTGTAATTTAGTTAATGTTTGTTTAGGTAATTGAAGTGCTAAAATTGTTATGAATTACAGTATTTATACCTGTACAATGGGATGACAAATATGCAAAAACCTCATATTCTGTGAACGGGAGACTTTTGTTTTGACTTTTTGTAAAGCATGTCAGGAGTTTGTAGGGTGGATAACTATTGTTATTTCTTATTCATATTTGACATGTTGCCATTTTCAGAAATGCACAAAAAGTGTCCAAAGAAAGCTGGGAAATCTTAGTAATAGACTAAGATAAAAGTGATGGCACTGTAAATAAATTCATATTTATAGTACCCAAACATGCATCCACAAATGAATACATTTATGCCCATGTATAGCAGATATTAATAACTCTAATAATAGAAGTGACTTTCTATGGCTGGTTATTAAGGAGGAATTCAGCATATAATGGAATGGTGCCGTTTGTTAAAGATTTATTGCACTACAAATGAATATACTGTATATACTGCATGATGCTAAAACAGTAGTGTTGTGTAGTATTGTATAATAGACAGTTCATTCCAATACCTTCTGTCTGGATAGGAAGGAGTACAAAATAATGGTGCAGTTTGTTAGCCTAAATTGTTCGATGTTCACTCAGCCCTACGGTTCCTCTGTAATCAGCTGTATGTTGGACAAGGGCTGATGGGATACAGCAATGCCACAGTGCTTCATCAGACTGAAGCCAGCAGAAAAAGGCTTCATAGTGGAAATGATGAGAGCCAAGCAGTCTGCCACATCTTTATTTGGAGCGCATGCCAATGCTGGAGTATGACCTAAAAACATGGCACAATTAATGTGTGCAAATATTTATGAAAACATTTCAAACACAAGTATTATGTAAGTTTGAGTTATCCTGATGCACTTCAACTATTGACAAAAACTATTTAATGTAAGAATCATAAAGTGCATCCTTACAGTCGCTCTGAAACTTGTGTAGTGTTGCTGAAATTACTTGGAGCTTCTCAACCCACAAGATCGGCTATGTTTGTCAATAAAATGTGACAAACATTGTTCTAACAAAAGTATGTTCTAAGAATGTTTCACTAACGTTATGAAAACATTATTTTTGAATGTTGCAAACATTATGGGAACATTACTTTTGAATGTTTTCTGAACAAAACAACTAAAACATTTCATAAAAAATGTTCCATGAACGATGTAGAGATGATGTTTTTGTTCTAACATTTTGAGAACATTATTAAAGACCAGATAACTTTGAATTAATGTTCTATTAATGTTACTGAAGGAACATTTTGTTCTTTGCAACAACCTTGCCAGAACGTTAGCCAAAGTTCTTAGAATGTTTTTCATATTAGCTGGGAAGTACAATGCAGCATTTTTTCATAATAAATTTTCTTTTGTAATTGGAAACCACAGTTTTAAAAACAGCTGAAAAATGTAATTAACGGGGACCTATAATGCCCCTTTTACAAGATAAGTCTCTGGTGTCCCCAGAATGTGTCTGTGAAGTTTCAGCTCAAAATACCCCACAGATCATTTATTATAGCTTGTCAAATTTGTCCCATTTGGGTGTGAGCAAAAACACGGCATTTTTGTGTGTGTCCCTTTAAATGCAAATGAGCTGCTGCTTGTGCCTGCTTTCCAGAAGAGGGTGGAGCTTTAACAGCTCATGCTTCTGTTGCTCAACAACAACAAAGCTGGAGAATCTCACGCAGCCAAAATGAGGATTGTCAGTAACGGTGTTCAGCCTTACATTGTTCAAACCGGAGTCGAATACTGATGGAGAGACTCAGGAAGATGTTACAACTTTTAGAATGAAACTGGATGTTTCGGAATGGTTAGAGGATAAATTTATGTAGTTGCCGTGGAGTTGATTCAACTCATCGACTAGCATGTGCTGTCATGTTAATCTTTGTGAAGCAGTCTGGAGTAAAATGACGGCATATTAACAAAACTCTACTACAACAACTCTTCCTCTTCTCTTAAGCAGCTCAACATGGCCTCACCCCCTTTGTTGCGTGTTCTCGGGGGCGGGGTTTATGTAAATGTTACGGTTGGTGATGTCACCAGCTTGTTGTAGTCCCTACCAGCCATTTGTTGTAGTCCTTAAACAGAGAATTCTTTAAAAGAAAATATCTTCATATGTCGTAACTTTGCAGATGATGTTTATGCTCAAACAGCAACATATACACAATAACTAAAGTTAAAAAAGTGAAATCATAATCAACTACCCCTTTAAGTTAGTAAGGGGTTGCTACTTTGAATTAGTTTCTCCACAACACTTACTGTATTTAGAGAAGACAGAACAAATACACATTAATTTTCTAGCTTAAAAATAATATGAAGTTAACATGATGAATTTAAGCATCAAGTAATCTTTTCTGTAAACTTTTTTCTGTCCACACTGAAAGCAAACATGCTGCATGACATGAACAATTCAGCAGTGTGGAGCAGGATTTTTGGATAAATGAAATGAAATGTAGGTGGCGCCATCAAGCCATTTTGCCACACCTAATTCTGAAACCCATATCAGACGTACATTTTCACCACTTCTGACGCGTGTGCAAAGTTTCATGAGTTTTCGAGCATGTTTAGGCCCTCAAAAATGCGATTCATTTCGGAGAAGAATAATAATTGACCGAGCAATTACAATAGGGTAATTTTGAATTATGGACATGATTCAAAAAGGTTAAATGGTCCTGAAAACAAGTCACACTTGTGATCCTCAACGTAAGAAATGAGCGCATTGGAAATTAATGGGAAATTAATTTCATCTAGTGGAAACTTTTGGTGCTGTGCCAAAACAAATTTTTTTTTTTGAGATATCAAGCTCAAATTTGGAACACAACTTGTTTAGATTTATGGCTTTGATTTTTTTTTTTTTTTTTTTTTTGCAGTTTTAGAGTAAAACGTGTTTTGGAAAATATATATTTCATGTTAAAATTGACAATAGTATTTTTGTGCATTTTTCATAACAGTAACTTTTTTATTTCACTTTTTTCACTTCAGCAATAATCTGCCAAGTGTCGTCTTTAAAAACAGACCAAACTGAAGTCTGTGCTCCACAGCATTCAAGATTTACAGTTTAAGTTGGAAATTTCATTTTCAGGTCTTCGTTCAAAAAGTGATTAATTGGATTACAAATGGATAAATATAATCTAGTACCATAAAATCCCCTGAAAATACAAAATATTAAATAAAAACATTATTTGCTAAAATATAGTACATTAATTTCACTGAAATAAAAAAAAATGGAATTTTTGTCCACCAATTTTGAGAAGCACCTGTTAAACTAGCGATTGGTGAGCAACTACAGTCTTTTCAAACGCTAAATCTATCAGTCAGTACTAATGACTATTGGTGACGTTAATTCTGTTGGCTCAAGCTTGGCATTGCGATGACCATGGGGAAACTCACCATCTTCATCTACGGCCAAAACCGCTGCACCTCGAGTAAGCAGCACCTCAACCACGGTGGCAAGACCATTTCTTGCTGCGATATGCAGAGGCCTAATGGTATGTAGACAGAAAGACTTCAATTGTGAAAATAACCAAATAATGAACACACACATACACTTATAATATGGGAATGCTCACGTTTGAAGTGCGCTATTTGTGGCATTGATGAGTGAGAGGTCGTCAATCTCAGCCAGAATGAGAAGAGCACACATTTCATGACCCTGTTGAGTTAAACATGTGAAGATCATTGATAATGGAAACTCGCCACACAGAATATGTTGTGTAACAGGACACTTCGAGTGCTGGGGTACATTACTCTTCTACAGGCCATGTGAAGTGCTGAGTTCCTGTTGATGTCCAGCAGTGAGAGATCCGCTCTGGCCCGATGAAGCAAGACGTCTAGAACCAAATAAAGATTGAGCAGATCAATAAGACTACTAAAGATAATACATCTTTTAAAATAAATGGAACACACAACCACTCTACACAAGTTAATACAAAG
This sequence comes from Hypophthalmichthys molitrix, assembly GCA_037950675.1. Lineage (NCBI taxonomy): Eukaryota > Metazoa > Chordata > Actinopteri > Cypriniformes > Xenocyprididae > Hypophthalmichthys > Hypophthalmichthys molitrix. Next base: position 5,333,390 of record CM075502.1, read on the forward strand.
CACTAGACAATAAAAACAATACAAACCAACAGCAGAAGTGTGGCCATTTTCAGCAGCAATCATTAATGCAGAGCGTCCTGTGCGATCGACTGAGTTTACATCTGAACCGCAGGTCAACGCCAACTGCAGCGCTGCCATATTTCCTACATATGCAGATGCATGTAGTGGAGTCCTGTAAAAAAAATATACTGAAAATCATAAAATACCACTATTATGCTGTTTTAAAGGTTCCTAATATTGTTTTGAGTGTCTTCTACAACAGGTTTACGTGCATCCAAGGTCAAAAAACACTAATTTTCTTTTATTATCCATTGCAGCATCAGCTCTTTTCTCACAGTGTCTGAAATGGTTTGATCAAGGATTCGGTCTCTCTAAACCCCGCCTTTCTGAGAGCTGCTCTGCTCTGATTGGTCAGATGGCCCAGTCTGTTGTGATTGGTCGACTGTTTACAGCACGTGTCAGAAACCAAATCCCCATTATCATATCTGAATATCAGCTCTTCCTCAGCACTTGACACACAGTGATATGAACAGTAATGATGGTGTCGGTTTTACCGTATCAATCTCATCAAAGTAGATTTGCTTTGGCAGCAGAAAACAGCGTCTTCTCAACATGAACAACACGAACCAAACTCTTCCAGTCTCAGATACAACAACAGTGTTTAAGGGGCAAAGCAGACGCTGTTCAGCCAATGAAGACCATTGGCAAGAATTAGGCAAATTTGTTACAAACCTGCGTAGGTTCAGCAGGAAGTAAGACTGGAATTACTGAAGACTCGTTTCAGCAGTTCAGAATCACTTCTTTCTTTTAGGAGACAAACTCCATTTGTTCTTTGAAAATTTGCAGACCTTTTACATTCACAAACAGCTATCTTACACACTACATGAAAGGGAATATATATATATATATATTATATATATATATATATATATATATATATATATATGTATATATAAAAAATTGGAGCACTTTAAGACTAAATGGATAATAATAATAATCTTTCTGAAATATCTGTGGCTTTTTGACATTAGCTTTTAAAAAGAGAACCACTTATTTATCCAAAATGGTTGGTGACCTGCTGTAAACCATTCAAGTGTCTATGTTTTGTTCTCTAACTATATTGGGGAAAATATTTTGTTTAAGTGGACGGCAGACATACACACCTTCCTTTGGCATCTCTGAGGTTCATGATCTTTGTTCCCATAGTTTCAACAAGCAGTTGAGCAGCAGCATCATGACCAGTAATTCTGTGGAGAAAGAAAAATGTCATGAAAAATGTGTGTTTGTACAGAAACACTTTGAAGATGGACAGATGAGGTTCACTCACAGTGCACAGTGCAGTGGTGTAAAGGTATTTCCTTCCTGGAAGCTTGATGGTCTATATTCAAGTAAAACTTCGAGACAGTCATTGTGCCCTTAAAAAACAAACAAACAAAACTTTTACATGCCTTTTGTCATGGCCAAAGATATTTTTTTTCTTTAAAGTCAACATGAAATCAAAATTGACAATTCTTGTTTTTTATGGAATATTGCAGTATTTATTATTAATGATTTATCCGTGCACATCATTATTTTTTAAATTCATATGCCTCATAATCTTTAGTCAAAATAACTTCCTCTCTGTCTTGCAGCGACATCTCTTCTCTGATGATGAGGGCGGGGCAAACTGTCACTCACATGAGATCCACCAATAGCAAACCACAATCATCCAATCAATTCCCCACAGACAAAATCAAGCCCCGCCCCACATTTGTTCTTGTTCCAGAAACTGTTTCACTTGGATATACATCACAAAAGGGAAGAAAAGGCTATAGCAACTTTCATTTCATGCCGACTTTAAAGGGTTAGTTCACCCAAAAATGAAATTCTGTCATTAATTACTCACCCTCATGTTGTTCTACACCCGTAAGACTTTCGTTAAATCTGAGTTTCTGTCCCTCCATAGACAGCTACGCAACTGAAACTTTGACATTTCAAAAGTGATCGTAAAACTAATCCATATGAATTGAGTGGTTTAATCCAAATTTTCTGAAAAGGCTCGATCGCTTTATTTGGTGAACAGGCTTTCATTCACATAAAACATTCATAAACTCACACATCAGTTGTGGTAAACAAATGGAAGCTCAAGCATGTTCGCTTGACGTATGAGAACCAGTGAGGTTCATTCTCATGTTATGCAGCACGTTTGAGCTTCCGCAAGAGGTTTGTTCTTGTACATCAATCAGGTTCGGTTGAGCTTCTGTTTATGTTTGCCGATCAATGTTTATATGTAAATAAAAGCCAAATTTCAATCTGTTCATCATATAAAGTGATTTGAGTCTCTTCAGGAAATTTAGACTAAACCACTCAATTCATATGGATTAGTTTTATGATCTCTTTATGAACTTTTTGAAGCATCAAAGTGTCGTAGCTGTCTATGGAGGGACAGAAATCTCTCCGATTTCATCAAAAAGATCTTCATTTATGTTCTGAAGATGAACAAAAGTCTTACAGGTGTAGAACAACATGAGGGTGAGTAATTAATGACAGAATTTTTTTTTATTTTTGGGTGAACTAACCGTATAATTTTAGGCAGCAAATGAGAGATTTGTCATTCATTGATATGTCTCAATTGATGTTCCTCCATTGGTCTAGTATTCATTACATTTACATTTATGCATTTGGCAGACGCTTTTATCCAAAGCGACTTACATTGCATTATACTATACATTTGTATCTGAGTATGTGCAATCCCTGGGATCAAACCCATGACCTTGGCATTGCTAGTGCCATGCTCTAACCACTGAGCTACAGGAAAGCTGAAAGGTTGTAGAATGGGATCTTACCATGGTAAGCAGCCCAGTGAGTAGGTGTGTAGGCACTGTAGTCTAGCAGAGAGTCGAGGGGGTCTGAAAGTGATGCTGCATCAAGTAAGGGCCGTAATAGTCCTGCATGACCACAAGAGGAAGCCAAATGCAAAGGGCTTCTGCCATGAACATCCCGGCACAGAGCGAAGGCTCCATGCACCAGCAAAGCTGAGACACACTCTTCATTACCAACTACTGCCTGAAATACACAGAGACTGAAATTCAATTTGCTTTATTAACACTGCATAATCGTTTTCAAGAGCTTCTGGTATTTTTAGTTTCATTTTGTACTACACTATAAAAATGTTTTTTTTTTTTTTGAAAGTTCAAAATAAAATAAAGATCGTATGTTTTACAAGAAAACAGTATTTCAGTTGTTTTTACTTAAAAAAATTCACATTTAATTCAATGTTACTCAACTTTTTTTTGTAATTGTTTATGAAAACAATCGTTTGAAAATAGTTTTAAACTATTTCAATAACATTTTTTCAGTGTAGTACTAAAAGAAACTCTAAATTGTGCCCATAATAAATGCAAAAGTTATCTGAGCAGCCATCTAAACAGAGCACTTCACCCATTATGAACATTATGAACAAAATACTGATGTAATTTGATGATGAAAAACAGTCATTTTCACACACACACACACACACACACCCCTCCATAGGCGTAATGGTTTTTTTACTGTACAAACTGTATATTCTATCCCCCTACTCCATCACAGAAAACATTTTTACATTTTTAATAAAACATTGTTTAGTATGTTTTAAAGCTATTTTAAATATGAGGACTCATGAAATGTCATTTCATGTTTATGTTGTAATACCAGTGTAAAACCCATGTCATTATACAAATTTGTCCTCATAAATCACAAAACACGCGCACACAGTAAATAGATAAAACATGACCCGATCACCCCCAAGTGCGGACCAAAATGTAACACAACACTCAGTGACAGCTGTCCACTCACTAACCACATGCATTCTGGGTTAGTGAGCCATCCAATCAATTCCCCATGGACAAAATCAAGTCCCGCCCAACAAAATCCTTTCCAAAAAGTCCCGTTCTAGAAGCCGATTCACTCGTACAATAGAAATGAAAGGACTATCGCAACTTCCGTTTCATGCCGACACGCAGCAGTTGCCTCAGTTATGTGGAGACACAATGCAAGCGTGACTGACTTCTGCTCATGTTCTGTTTCACACCTGATCCAGTTCAGAGCAGGTCGAGGCATTTCTGAGTCTGTTCTGCAGAATTTTGGCCCTCATCCCAGCAAACAGGGAATGTTCCCAGAATGTTCTGGCAAAGTTATGAATAAACGTTCTTCCACTAAAATTAACTAAAGCGTTAGCGTCAGCTCTGGCAGGTCACGTCAGTCAAGGTCGCATCAGCTGACTCCCAGGTGACTCACGTCTACCTATAGGAATATAATGCCTATCACAGCATTCCTATATAAGCTCCTCAGTATTATCAGCAGCTATCGCATCTCTCAGGAGCTAATTACCCTCCTCCATCCCCAGCTCCTCCTCTCTTCAGTCAGGATTCCCCTGAATCAAACTAATTCTTGAAATATGTGTACATGTTAAATTATTGACATTAATGATATCTGCATATGTTGGTTCTGTTCTGTTTACCCTAAGGCGGGTTATTGCTGCTCTCCCCGTTCTTATCCATGCAAGGCTGCATGGATGCACAGGGAGTTCTTGCCCAGAACAGAACCATACCGCCAATACAAACTCTATGCAATTATCAATCATATTTGACAATAGTGGTCCTGACAGAACTAAATTGTTTTAGTTGGAGGTTTGTCTACTGTTTTTAGATGTTACCACTTACCACTTGTTCAGAATTCAAAAGTAACATTTCCATAATGTTTGCAAAATTGTAAAATGGAACGTTTCCTTAAATGTTTCCTCTAACATTTGCAATAACCAAAAAAAAAAAAAAAAAAAAAAACATTTTCAAAATGTTTTGAACATTCAGAAAACATTCTTTTCAACTTGAGCGAGATGAGTATGGGCTTCAGCTTCCTTCATCAAAATCTGAGGATTGATCATGGGGCGGTGCTAGTGCCATCAGCCAACCTGGGGTGTTCTCATAGGCCACGTACACACTGCAGCTAAATTCAGTTGTCAGTTCACCTTTTAGTGCTTAATCGCGTTCTGTACACACACAGTTCAGTAAAATACGGGAGTGACAACCGCATTCTACAACCGAATAAACTCCAGAAAAATACAGGTAGTGACAACCGCATTTACAGAAATTCTATGCAGTGTGTATGTAACTGAAATAAACAACTAGTTGTTAATGACGTTTTTAACGTTCATTGGAGCGCGAGCCTTGACTCATTCGAGTTACCAGATCTTGCTAGAAAAATCAGCGAACAAGAATAAGCCTGTAACGAAGCTGGACTCAGGCAGGGATCCATATGCAAAGCTTTATTAAAAGTGAGCGTAGTCGTACAGGCAGGGTCAAACGGGAACAAACAGGAACAGCAAGGGACAGGCAGAATCGTAGTCAGAATACAGGCAATGGTCAGGACAGGCAGATATCACTCACAGAACAGAATACCAGGCAAGGATCAAAGGCAGGCAGCAACGGGTCGATAACGGGTAACAGGCGGGAAGGGGAACAGACAGGTAGACAGGATAATAAACGCTCAGAAATGTAACAACAGTTAACAAGACTTCACAAAGAGGTGGTGTGTGAGTGTGTCTTAAATAGTCCAGATGATAGGCTACAGGTGTATGTGGCAACAGGTGATTGGTGTGGAGAGTGCATGTGACTGGCAGGGAGGATTATGGGAATTGTAGTCCGGGAACTGACATGTACTGACGGTGATCGTGACAAAGCCCATAATAAACCTAAATAAATCCAAATGCTTTATGCTAAAAATAAGACCAAAATATCGCGATTCATGTCTGCTCACTTTAATAACTCAATAAACCCATTCGCTTTATGAGACGAGCTTAAACAACAAGCCCAAAAACGCTTATAATGAGTGAACATGGCACAACCATAAACAAAACAGGACGCCTCCGTTGACTGTGTTAGTGTGTTTAGTTAAATTGCTGAAAATAACGAGTGTTTTGTCACTGTAATATTACTTTGGTCACAATAACAGATACCAAACACAAGAGACGCCAGAACGTCGCTATGGTTTCCAAGCTGTCAATCATCGCATTTTCAAGAGTGAGTCCAGTTCCGTACACGCATGTAACGCTAATTTAGGGGACTCACTGCCGCATTTAAATGCGGTTGTCACTCCTGAAACTTGCAGTGTGTACGTGGCCATAGTGTCATAGGCTACGTTCACACTGCGAGCCTTAATGCTCAATTCCGATTTTTTGTATAGCTGTTCACATTGTAGTTTTAAATGTGGCCAATATCAGATTTCCAGTTTGAACAGATCATGGTTCTGAACTGATCTGCATGCGCAAAAGAATGATACAAACGGGGTTGCCAGGTTTTTAACCACAAAATCCACTCAATTGTTTCTCAACATTCCGTGGGGTATCCCGGTAAAAATCGCGTTCCGGGGGTTAAATATTGCATTAGTGTGGTCGCTTCAACACACAGAGTTGCAAAACAACCAGTGGCAACAGTGAAAAAGTAACACAATTCTGTGGGAAAACCGCGGACTTGGCGACACATAGCACGCTGTCATACACAAGTAAACACAGAGGGCATTAAAGTAAGCGATTACGCATTTATATATAGTGTGATCTGCCGTGGAAGCCAGACAAGCTAAGACAATGCACAATTTAGCGGTTAAGAGCGAGATGTGGGCAGAAGCGGCAGTCCAAAGGAGCATTTGGTTTCCTTAGCCATTATGACAGTAGGCAAAGCAAATCTTAATCACACTGGATATGAATGAATGTTTCAGCTGTCATAACAGAATGTGAAATGGCTTGTAGAGCCAGTCTATTTATAGAGGTCAGTAGCCCTATTTTTGTCTTCAGTCCAGTCAGTAGTTACAAAGTAGAAAAAGCGCTGCTATAATAGGTCATGGAACCAGTAGGGCTTGTGTCAAATGTCACACATTGTGAAAAAAAGTGCCCTGTTGATCCCGTAGCAGGATTTAATCGAACTCACCTCAGTTTGGTACTGTAGGTTACACAGCCTATTGCAACAAACTACCTGTTCTTTGTGCAGATTGATTAGAAGTCATGTGATGCAAACAACAGATACAGTCAGGAACGTGTCAGCTGTGAATGCAAGCAACAAAGCAAAACACATTTTAGTGGAACAAAGAAATTTTTTTTCTTGATCTGATATATTTATGAATTCAAAAAGTTGTGTGGAAAGAGAAATTAGAAATTCCAAGTGAAACTAGTGAAATAATTTGATAAATAATTATATTTTGTGGATTTAAGCAGGTGTGTAAATTGCAGAAGCGCTGTGTCTGTTCTCCTTCACATTGCGAGAGCAGAATAACACCTCATTACATATTACGTTCACAGCTGAATCTGTATAACGAAAAGGCATTGTAATTATACCTTGATTAAATGCACTCAGAATCCATCCCAGACCACCTCCAAGAGTGCTTTAAGTGATCTGTTCACAGTGCATTTGCCTGTCACTTACTATGTGAATCTCAAGATCCGATCACAGAAAATGCAGGTGTAAAGGGGGCCAGTGTTTTTCCCAAAGCCCCCACTTCATTCCTTTGCACAGCCAATGACTCCTATAATTAGGCCACATGTGTTGAACCGTCCGCACTATAGAGCTTAGATCTGCTGACGTCTTCACCACATTAAGCCCAAGTGTCCCACTAAGCTAAGTTCGGAGATGATTTCAAACTGCAATGTATGTTGCCAAATGTGAAACATAGAAGAGCTGTTAAAATGGAAAGGGTATCTCGTAGGATTAGTTATTTGCAATGATAGGTTTGCAGGGCTGTGTAAAGACCAATGAATATGATGCACTTTTGCAGAACCGGGTGCACTGCCAACCGTCCTTAAAGAGGACCTATTATGCATTTTTACATTTCATCTCTCTTTAGTGTGTAATGTTGCTGTTTGATCATGAAAAAGCTCTGTAAAGTTACAAAGTTCCTCCAGCGGGAGTTATTCTCTATATCAGTGTCAGTGTTTCTGAACTCCCTGAAACGCCTCCACTGTAGTCTTGATTTTTCTTTCAGGAATGAACACGTCACAATATTCCTCATTTGAATAATTCCCGCCCAAGGCATATGCAAAATAAAGGGGCGGGGCTGAGTTAGTTAGTAGTGTGTTGAAACTGGCGGTTATGGTAAGGGGTGGGACATTTCCCAAACACGCTCGAGGCGGTTGACCAATCACAACACATTGATCCAACCGACCAATCAGAGCACATTGTGCTTTTCAGAAGGAGGGGCTTCATAGAAATGGGAACTAAACAGGGGTGCATTTCCCATACAATGATGTCACTTGCTGCTTAACCATAGTACGATGCAGAAATCAACTAGCTAGTTACGACTGTTTCCCGAAACCGTACTGTCGCGAATTTGCTGTTAAACCACATTGGTTAATGATGTCATGCAGGTGGTGAAGTAAAAACTTATTTTAATGAATCAGTTTGAGATTGAATAAATGCCAGATCTTTGCTACAAATTACAGACATGGCATCTGAGGACTAATTCTCATTTTATTTTGCTTTATTTCCAGATTCAACCACAGGCTCGTTCTTACGTACTAGATCACGTACACATGCGCACTCTTCAAAAATGACGCTTTAAGGGTGTACTCACACTAGGCGCTCTGAACCGTGCCCGAGCGCGTTTGACCCCCAAAGCCTGGTTCGTTTGACTAGTGTGATCGCTCCGTTCCGTGCCCGGGTGCGCTTCGTTTAGCCATTCCTGGCCCGCTTGTAGGAGCACGGTTTGGCTGGGCTCGAGCGCGGTTCGCATGCAGTGTGAGCGCTAACTGTGCCAGAGCACGGAACAGCTACTACTTTTGTGTGTGCTACTGTCATCATTACGACGGCAAACATCTTTATTACTACTTTGATAGTACACTTTTCAAATAATGTCATTAATTCAAGTGTGTTTGGGTTTATAACGGGTCTGGTTCTCACCTTATTGATGAACAGGAATTGTAGTTTACGAGTAAAGCTGCAAATTCCTCCATTAACGTCAGCTGCCTTTGTAATAATCCTCTGATCCGTGCAAGAGAAAATCGCTGTGCGATAAATCTATTAGCTTGCTTATTTTGCTTGAGATAAGGATTGATTAAATCCACGTCGTGCAAACAGATGTTTGCGAATGTTCGCTGGAACTATGGTTTCAGGAAACACAGACTCGTTGAACTGTGCTGATAACGATAGAACTTGCAACCAAAGTTAGCTAACAATGCTTTTGGGAAACAAACCCCAGAGCGTTACTGACAAACTGGGAAGACAGGAGCTGCAACAATGTAAAATATGGGAAACATAATGTGTTTTTGAACATTCAAGCATGAAAACCAGTTCTAGTAGAGCCCAAAATCAAGACTTTGTAAAAGGACAAATGACCTCTTTAAATTTTCTCATTATATTGCCAAATTCCAGCACAATACTGTGTAAATATTCAGATACACAAACCAAACAAATGCAGTACATAAACTTACTGCGCGATGTAACGCAGTACGGCTTCTTCTGTCTCCAGTGTCCGGTTTACTTCCTCTCTCAAGCAGCATGTGGACACAGTCAATGTGACCGCCCAGTGTAGCCAACATCAATGGAGTCCTACAGATACCAGATAGCAATACTTCAAACAATGCAAAAAAGGAAACAGAGAGAGAAAGAGAAAGATGGGAGGGAAACAATACAACATATTAATGTGTCTAAGCTATGTCAAGCTATATCATTGAAATGAATGTTGAAATTGCACTTACTGTCCATGTACGTCCATGAGGTCAATTATGTCATTTTTTTCAGCTCTTTTCAACAGCATGAGCAGGCAGTCAGTTTGACCATTGGCAGCTAGGAGAATAAAGTAATAGATTAAATCTAGTTCATGTTTTTGTACAAATTTATAGTTTGAACCATCCCACAAAAGCAGTTATTTAAGGCCTAAATGACCTTTAACAAACCAAACATTTGACAACTTCTCCGTCACAACCAAAATCAGAAAAACAATGTTTTGAAAACTAGCTTCGATCTAACAGGGAATGTTCGCAGAACTTTGGCTAACATTCTGGCAAGGTTCTCTCAAAGTTATGAACAAACATTATTCCATTATTCATTATAGAATATTTGTTCAGTTATCTGGTCTTTAATAATGTTCTCAAATCGTTAGCACAAAAACGTTATTTATACATCATTCATGGAACATTTTTTCTGAAATGTTTTAGTTGGATGTTTAACATTTTTTTAAATGTTACTACTTGTTTCAGAATGATTAAAGAACTTTCAAATGTAACGTTCCCATAATGTTTTCAAAATGATAAAATGGAATGTTTCCTTAACATTCATACCCCCCCACACACACACAAAATCAAGTTTTTAATGTTGTTTATATGTCTGTGTGGTGTTTTTAATATACTTTACGACAAACCATGTGTAAATTCATCAGTCATCACCATTGCTGAGTATTTTCTCCTTAAAACTGCAGTAACCAAAGACAGTCTCAAAAATGCAGTTTGAAATCACTGGTGTTTCTTACGTCACAAACTACCTTGTAACCAATCACGTCAACATGTCGGCGGGCTTTAGCGTATTATTAACTATGACCGATCTGAAGCAGGAGAGTCTCAAAAGAAGCCAAGTTATCCCAGTATATTTTTCTGCTGATATGAAAAATTGTGTAAATTTAGAAATATAGCGGGTGAATTGTGTATATGATATACACTACCAGTCAAAAGTTTGGACACGGTAAGATTTTTAATGTTTTTAAAAGAAGTTTCGTCTGCTCACCAAGGCTGCATTTATTTAATTAAAAATACAGTAAAAACAGTAATATTGTGAAATATTATTACAATTTAAAATAACTGTTTTCTGTTTCAATATATTTTATAAAGTAATTTATTCCTGTGATCAAAGCTGAATTTTCAGCATCATTACTCCAGTCTTCAGTGTCACATGATCATTCAGAAATCATTCTAATATGCTGATCTGCTGCTCAAGAAACATTTATTGTGTACAATTGTACAAAATATTTTTGTACAATATTTTGTTTTTCAGGATTCTTTGATGAATAGAAAGTTCAAAAGAACAGCATTTATTTGAAATATAATCTTTTTTTTAACATTATAAATGTCTTTTCTGTCACTTTTGATCAATTTAATGCATCCTTGCTGAATAAAAGTATTAATTTCTTTCATTTCTTTTCAAAAAAAATAAAAATAAAAATTCTTACTGACCCCAAACTTTTGAACGGTAGTGTATAATGTTACAAAAGCTTTATATTTCAGATAAATGCTGTTCTTTTGAACTTTCTATTCATCAAAGAATCCTGAAAAAAAAAAAGTACACAACTGTTTTCAACATTGATAATAATCATAAATATTTCTTGAGCAGCAAATCATCATATTAGAATGATTACTGAAGGATCATGTGACACTGAAGATATTCAAACAGAAAACAGTTATTTTAAATTGTAATAATATTTCACAATATTACTGTTTTTACTGTATTTTTAATTAAATAAATGCAGCCTTGGTGAGCAGACAAAACTTCTTTTACAAACATTAAAAATCTTACCGTGTCCAAACTTTTGACTGGTAGTGTATATTACGATGTTATGATGAACTATATCTTTCTTCTTTTTAGAACATATTTTTGTTTGCTAGGTCATTCCCAAGTAT